>OU896713.1:55056282-55085271 GCA_918026855.4 Phaedon cochleariae | reverse complement strand
GTTCATTTCGACATCGAATCAGTCTTTGTGAAATTTTTCAGATTTTTATTAGGCCAAATGATGATTTTTCTATCCCCGCCTGAGACTTCAATACGATATGGTCACCGAGCTATCTTCGGACGGCCGAGAGTGCCAGAAAACGGCAGAAATTCACGCGTATCATTGCTTCCATAATAGTAAATAACACGCTGAATCGAATGAGACCATGATCAGCCCGATAGCACAGATGATTTTCGAGATATCGGCGCTCAAATGCAGCCTTCCAATTGCCAATTGGTGCACACCGGTAGGCTACTACGTCTCAATTTCCTGAAATTCAGCTAACATACTTGACTTATTCCTCACTAATAATTTAGCACCCTACACCATAGATGTACGAGCTCCACTTGGCAATTCTGATCACACACTCATCTCCGCAACCTGCCCATTTTTCATTTTATCAACTGCTTCGGCACCCCCACGTCGTATATGGCATCACAATTCAGGAGATTGGGACGGTCTCCGAGTAGAAAATGACACGCTGAATCGAATGAGACTATGATCAGCACGATAGGACTGATAATTTACGAAATATCAGCGCTCAAATGCAGATTTTCCATATCATTGCCAATAGGTGCACTCCGGTAAGCTTCAGTACGATATAGTCACCAAGCTATCTTCGGACGGCCAAGAGTGCCAGAAAACGGTGGAAATTCACGCGAATCATTGCTATTCCAGTAGGAAATGACACGCTGAACTGAAGGGGTCATGATCAGCCCGATAGGACAGATAGTTTCCGAGATATCGGCGCTCAAAGGCAGCTCTCCGATTCCTTTGCCAATAGGTGCACTGCGGTAGGCTACTTCGTCTCAATTTACTTAAATTTTAAGAATTTCCACCACAGATTCGTTCATTTCGATATAGAATTAGTCTATGTGAATTTTTTCAGATTCTTCATAGGCCAAATGAAAATTTTCATTTCTCCACCTGCGACTTCAGTACGATATAGTCACCGAGCTATATTCGGACGGCCGAAAGTGTCAGGAAAGGGCAGAAATTCACGCGAAATATTGCTTTCCCAAAAAAAATGACACTCTGAATCGAATGAGACAATGATCAGCCCAATAGGACAGATAGTTTTTGAGATATCGGCTCTCAAAGGCAGCCTTTCGATTCCATTGCCAATAGGTGCACTCCGGTAGGCTACTACGTCTCAATTTCCTGAAATTCACGATTTTCCACCACAGATCATTTCGACATCGGATAAGTCTATGTGATTTTTTTCAGATTTTTGATAGGCTAAATAAACATTTTCATTTCCCCACCTGAGACTTCAGTACGATATAGTCACCGAGCTATCTTCGGACGGCCGAGAGTGACAGAAAACGGCAAAAATCCACGCGAATTGTTGCTCTTTCAGTTGAAAATGACACGCTGAATCGAATGAGACCATGATCAGCCCGATTGGACATATAGTTTTCGAGATATCGGCGCTCAAAGGAAGCCTTCCGATTCCATTGCCAATAAGTGCACTCCGGTAGGCTACTACGTCTCCATTTCTCAAAATTGTCTTATATCCACCACAGATTCGTCCATTTCGACATCGAATCAGTCTTTGTGAAATTTTTCAGATTTTTATTAGGCCAAATGATGATTTTTCTATCCCCGCCTGAGACTTCAATACGATATGGTCACCGAGCTATCTTCGGACGGCCGAGAGTGCCAGAAAACGGCAGAAATTCACGCGTATCATTGCTTCCATAATAGTAAATAACAAGCTGAATCGAATGAGACCATGATCAGCCCGATAGCACAGATGATTTTCGAGATATCGGCGCTCAAATGCAGCCTTCCAATTGCCAATTGGTGCACACCGGTAGGCTACTACGTCTCAATTTCCTGAAATTCAGCTAACATACTTGACTTATTCTTCACTAATAATTTAGCACCCTACACCATAGATGTACGAGCTCCACTTGGCAATTCTGATCACACACTCATCTCCGCAACCTGCCCATTTTTCATTTTATCAACTGCTCCGGCACCCCCACGTCTTATATGGCATTACAATTCAGGAGATTGGTACGGTCTCCGCATGTTTTTCTCCGAGTTTGCTTGCTTCGACTCTGAGGACCCTTCACAGTGTGCTGCGGAAATATCCGAGATCATCATGCTCGGAATGGACACTTACATACCGCATTTTTCGAAAAGATCATCACCTTCGAAACCCTGGTTCAACAAAAACTGTTCTAGACCTGTTGCCTTGAAACAAACAGCCTACCATCGCTGGCGCAAAAAATCTAACCTCGCGACTAGAGCAGAATACGTTCATGCCAGGAATAACTGCATCCAAACAATAGATGCTTCGTAAGAAACATACAATGCCAAGATAAGATCGAAACTCATAGATTGCTCCAATGGCTCCCGTTCGTTTTGGTCCCTTGCTAAAGCGGTCGGAAGAAATTTCACTAATAGTTCATTTCCACCACTGTCCAAATCCGACGGCCCATTAGCAACAACATCGCAGGAGAAAGCAAATATTTTTTCAGAGATGTTCGCAGCGAATTCTACTTCAGATTCTCAAAGAAAAGTGCCGCCAGACATTCCACCCGTTGAGAGTCGAATGCCCGAAATCGTCTTCCGTCAACGCACTATCAGACGACTTTTGCTTGGTCTAAAAACGAATAAGGCTAACGGTCCTGATGGAATTCCACCCATTATCCTCAAAAAATGTGCACCAGAATTAACACCGATTCTCTGCAAGTTGTTTACCATATCGTACAGGTCGGGTATTTTTCCATCATGCTGGAAGACAGCTAGAGTCCAACCAATCCCCAAAAAAGGGAACAAGAACCTGCCCAACAACTACAGGCCCATTGCTCTGTTATCAGTAATCTCCAAAGTGATGGAGAAAGCCATCAATATTGAGCTTATCAAATATCTGGAGAGCTCACGAATCATCAATGATAGACAATACGGCTTTCGCCACCGAAGATCTACTGGAGATCTACTTGCCTACGTCACCCATTTATGGCAAGCTTCATTAGAAAAACACGGGGAATCTCTAGCTGTCGCGTTGGACATATCGAAAGCATTCGACCGTGTTTGGCACGAAGGACTCCTCCACAAACTACCATCATAGGGCTTACCACCTCAGCTATGCCATCTCTTATCGAGTTTTCTTTCAGGCAGAACGCTTCACGTGGTAGTGGACGGTGTATCGTCTGATACCATTGGCATCAATTCCGGCGTTCCACAAGGATCAATTCTGGCACCAACATTATTCCTGCTTCATATCAATGATCTGTTGGGAGTAACAACTTGCCCCATCCACAGCTTTGCAGATGATAGTACCCTCCATTCTGCGTTCTCTTCCAGAATTCTCATTTCTTCCAAGGAAACTAAGAACTCACGGCGCAGGCAGGTCAATGCTGTCAATGAAGATCTTGCTGAAATCACAGCCTGGGGAACCAACAACCTAGTTAAATTCAACGCCACCAAAACTCAAGCCTGCATTTTCTCTAGAAAGGCGGAACTCAGTATGCCCGATATAGTAATGTTTGGCTCCACCATCCACACCAAGCCCACCATATCTATGCTCGGTATTTCCATCAGCAACACTCTTTCATGGGATAATCATGTCAGATCCATCGCAAAAGCTGCTTCACAAGAACTCGGATTCTTGTTCCGTGCGAAAAGCTACTTTACACTTCAACAGCTTTTCATGATCTACAAAGCGCAGATACGGCCTGTTCTAGAATACTGTTCCCACATATGGGGTTCAGCACCAAAACATACGCTGATGCTCTTAGATTCCATCCAGAGAAGAGCCATTCGCCTGGTGGGTGACGCCACACTCACTCACTCTTTGACATCATTGGAACACCGTAGGAAGGTCGACGACCTTTCACTTTTTTATCGATAATTCTACGGGAAATGTTCTTCGGAAATCTCTGCTATCATGCCTTCACTAGCAATACCAGTCAGACAAACTAGACAAGCCCACTCAGCACATCCTTTCGTTGTCAACCTAGAAAGATGTCGAACAGCACTTTATCAAGACTCCTTCATCCATAGAACGCCTAAGCTCTGGAATTCATTGCCTGTGGAAATATTTCCAACAACATACAATCTCCAAAAGTTCAAAATAAATTCCAATACCTACCTCCTGTCCTTATCCTCCCTATACCCTCCAAATAAAAATTTTCCTCGCCCCACCTGAGACTTCAGTACGATAAAGACACCGAGCTATCTTCGGACGGCCGGAAGTGCCAGAAAACATCAGAAATTCACGCGAATCATTGATTTCCAGTAGAAAATGACACGCTGTATCGAATGAGACAATGATCAGCCCGATAGGATAGATAGTTTTCGAGATATCGGCGCTCAAAAGCAGCCTTTCGATTCCATTGCCAATAGGTGCACTCCGGCACTACGTATCAATTTCCCAAAATTCACGAATTTTCACCACAGATTCGTTTATCTCGAAATCCAATTAGTCTATGTGAATTTTTTCAGATTTTTGATAGGCCAAATAAAAATTTTCATTTCCCCACCTGAGACTTCAGTACGATATAGTCACCGAGCTATCTTCGGACGGCCGAGAGTGACACAAAACGGCGAAAATCCATGCGAATTATTGCTTCTTTAGTGAGAGATGACACGCTGAATCGAATGAGACCATGATCAGCCCGATAGTACAAATAGTTTTCGAGATATCGGCGCTCAAAGGAAGCCTTTCGATTTCATTGCCAATAGGTGCACTCCGGTAAGCTACTACGTCTTCATCTCCCAAAATTGTCTTATTTTCACCATAGACTCGTTGATTTCGACATCGAATCAGTCTATGTCGAATTTTTCAGATTCATATTAGGCCAAATGATGATTTTTCTATCCCCACCTGGGACTTCAGTACGATATAGTCACCGAGCTATCTTCGGACGACAGGAAATGCCAGAAAACGATGAAAATTCACGCGACTCATTGCTTTTCCAGTTGAAAATGACACGCTGAATTGAATGAGACCATGATCAGCCCGATAGGACAGATAGTTTTCGGGATATCGGCGCTCAAAGGCAGCCTTCCGATTCCAGTGCCAATATGTGCACTCCGGTAGGCTACTACGTCTCAATTTCCTGAAGTTTTCGAATTTCCATCATAGATTCGTTCATTTCGACATCGAATTAGTCCATGTGAATTTTTTCAGATTTTTAATATGCCAAATAAAATTTTCCATTTCCCAACCTGAGACTTCGTACGATATAGTCACCGAGCTATCTTCGGACGGCTTAGAGTGCCAGAAAACATCGGAAATTTACGCGAATTTATCGCTTTTTCAGTAGAAAATGACACGCTGAATCGAATGAGACCAAGATCAGCCCGATAGGATAGTTAGTTTCCGAGATATCGGCGCTCGAAGGCAGCCTTCCGATTCCATTGCCAATAGGTGCACTCCGGTAGGCAACTACGTCTCAATTTCCTGGAATTCACAAATTTAATCCACAGATTCGTTCATTTTGACATCGAATTAGTCTATGTGAATTTTTTCAGATTTTTAATAGGCCAAATAAAAATTTTCATTTCCTCACCTGAGACTTCATTACGATATAGTCACCGAGCTATCTTCGGACGGCCGAGAGTGCCAGAAAACGGCGAGAATCCACGCGAATCATTGCTTTCCCAATGGTGAATGACACGCTGAATCGAAAGAGACCATAATCAGCTTGATAGGACAGATATTTTTCGAGATATCGGCGCTCAAAGGCAGCCTTCCGATTTCATTGCCAATAGGTGCACTCCGGTAGGCTATTTCGTCTCAATTTCCTGAGATCAACGACTTTTCAATACCCATTCTTTCATTTCGACATCGAATTAGTCAATGTGAATATTTTCAGATTTTTAATGAGCCAAATGAAAATTCTCATTTCCCCACCTGAGACTTCAGTACGATATAGTAACCGAGCTATCTTTGAGCGGCCGGAAGTGCCAGAGAACGGCGGAAATTCACGCGAATTATTGCTTTTTCAGTAGAAAATAACACGCTGAATCGAATCAGTCTCAATTTCCTGAAATTTACGGATTTTCACCACAGATCCGCCCATTTCGCCATCGAATCGAACTATGTGAAGAACTAGAAGAAAATGACACGCTGAATCGAATGAGACCATTATCAGCCCGATCGGACAGATAGTTTTCGAGATATCGGCACTCAGAGGCAGTTTTTCGATTTCATTGCCAATAGGTGCACTCCGGTTAGCTACTACGTCTCCATTTCCACCACAGATTCGTTTTTATTGACATCGAATTGGTCAATGTGAAATTTTTCAGATTTTCATCAGGCCAAATAAAAATTTTCATCACCCCACCTGAGACTCCAGTACGATATAGCCACTGAGCTATCTTCGGACGGTAGGAAGTGCCAGAAAACATTGGAAATTCACGCGAATCATTGCTTTCTCAGTGGAAAATGACACGCTGAATCGAATGAGACCATGATCAGCCCGATAGGACAGATAGTTTTCGAGATATCGGCGCTCAAAGGCAGCTCTCCGATTCCTTTGCCAATAGGTGCACTGCGGTAGGCTACTTCGTCTCAATTTACTCAAATTCACGAATTTCCACCACAGATTCGTTCATTTCGACATCGAATTAGTCTATGTGAATTTTTTCAGGCCAAATGAAAATTTTCATTCCTCCACCTGCGACTTCAGTACGATATAGTAACCGAGCTATTTTCGGACGGCCGAAAGTGTCAGGAAAGGGCAGAAATTCACGCGAATTATTGCTTTCACAAAGAAAATGACACGCTGAATCGAATGAGACAATGATCAGCCCAATAGGACAGATAGTTTTTGAGATATCGGCGCTCAAAGGCAGCCTTCCGATTCCATTGCAAATAGGTGCACTCCGGTAGGCTACTACGTCTCAATTTCCAGAAATTATCGATTTTCTACAACAGATTCGTTTATTTCGACATCGAATTAGTCTGTGTGAATTATTTCAGATTTTTAATAGGCCAAATAAAAATGTTCATCTCCCCACCTGAGACTTCAGTACGATATAGTCACCGAGCTATCTTCGGACAGCCGAAAGTGCCAGGAAACGGCGGGAATTCACGCGAATCATTGCTTTCCCAAATGAAAATGACACGCTGAAACAAATGAGACCATGATCCTTCCGATAGGACTGATAGTTTACGAGGTATCGGCGCTCAAAGGCAGCCTTTCCATATCAATGCCAATAGGTGCACTCCGGTAAGCTAATTCGTCTCCATTTTCCAAAATTGCCTAATTTCCACTACAGATTCGTTCATTTCGACATCCGAATTAGTCTATGTGGATTTTTTCAGATTTAAATTAGGCCAAAAGTAGAAATTTCTCATATAAACACCTGAGACTTCAGTACGATATAGTCACCAAGCTATCTTCGGACGGCCAAGAGTGCCAGAAAACGGCGGAAATTCACGCAAATCATTGCTATTCCAGTAGAAAATGATACGCTGAATCGAAGAGATCATGATTAGCCCGATAGGACAGATAGTTTTCGAGATATCGGCGCTCAAAGGCAGCTCTTTGATTCCTCTGCCAATAGGTGTACTCCGGTAGGCTTCTTCGTCTCAATTTTCTGAAATTCACGAATTTCCACCACAGATTCGTTCATTCCGACATAGAATTAGTCTATGTGAACTTTTTTAGATTCCTAATAGGCCAAATGAAAAATTTTCATTTCCCCACCTGCGACTTCAGTACGATATAGTCACCAAGCTATCTTCGGACGGCCGAAAAAGTACAGAAAACGGCCCAAAATTCACGCGAATTATTGCTTTCTCAATGGAAAATGACACGCTGGATCGAATGAGAGCATGATCAGCCCAATAGGACAGATAGTTTTTGAGATATCGGCGCTCAAAGGCAGCCTTCCGATTCCATTGCCAATAGGTCTACTCCGGTAGGCTACTACGTCTCAATTTCCTGAAATTCACAATTTTCCACCACAGATTCGTTTATTTCGACATCGAAATTAGTCTATGTGAATTTTTCAGATTTTTGGTAGGCCAAATAAAAAATGTTCATCCTCTTCACCTGAGCTATCTTCAAACGGCCAAAAGTGCCAGAAAACGGCGGATACCCAAGAGAATCATTGCTTTCCGAGTAGAAAATGACACGCTGAATCGAATGAGACTATGATCAGCACGATACGACTGATAATTTACGAAATATCAGCGCTCAAATGCAGATTTTCCATATCATTGCCAATAGGTGCACTCCGGTAAGCTTCAGTACGATATAGTCACCCAAGCTATCTTCGGACGGCAAGAGTGCCAGAAAACGGTGGAAATTCACGCGAATCATTGCTATTCCAGTAGGAATGACACGCTGAACTGAAGGTGGACATGATCAGCCCGATAGGACAGATAGTTTCCGAGATATCTGGCGCTCAAAGGCAGCTCTCCGATTCCTTTGCCAATAGGTGCACTGCGGTAGGCTACTTCGTCTCAATTTACTTAAATTTTAAGAATTTCCACCACAGATTTGTTCATTTCGATATAGAATTAGTCTATGTGAATTTTTTCAGATTCTTCATAGGCCAAATGAAAATTTTCATTTCTCCACCTGCGACTTTCAGTTCGATATAGTCACCGAGCTATATTCGGACGGCCGAAAGTGTCAGGAAAGGGCAGAAATTCACGCGAAATATTGCTTTCCCAAAAAAAATGACACTCTGAATACACTCTGAATCGAATGAGACAATGATCAGCCCAATAGGACAGATAGTTTTTGAGATATCGGCGCTCAAAGGCAGCCTTCCGATTCCATTGCCAATAGGTGCACTCCGGTAGGCTACTACGTCTCAATTTCCTGAAATTCACGATTTTCCACCACAGATTATTTCGACATCGAATAAGTCTATGTGATTTTTTTCAGATTTTTGATAGGCTAAATAAACATTTTCATTTCCCCACCTGAGACTTCAGTACGATATAGTCACCGAGCTATCTTCGGACGGCCGAGAGTGACAGAAAACGGCAAAAATCCACGCGAATTTGTTGTTTTTTCAGTTGAAAATGACACGCTGAATCGAATGAGACCATGATCAGCCCGATTGGACAGATAGTTTTCGAGATATCGGCGCTCAAAGGAAGCCTTCCGATTCCATTGCCAATAAGTGCACTCCGGTAGGCTACTACGTCTCCATTTCTCAAAAATTGTCTTATATCCACCACAGATTCGTTCATTTCGACATCGAATCAGTCTTTGTGAAATTTTTCAGATTTTTATTAGGCCAAATGATGATTTTTCTATCCCCGCCTGAGACTTCAATACGATATGGTCACCGAGCTATCTTCGGACGGCCGAGAGTGCCAGGAAAACGGCAGAAATTCACGCGTATCATTGCTTCCATAATAGTAAATACACGCTGAATCGAATGAGACCATGATCAGCCCGATAGCACAGATGATTTTCGAGATATCGGCGCTCAAATGCAGCCTTCCAATTGCCAATGGTGCACACCGGTAGGCTACTACGTCTCAATTTCCTGAAATTCACGAATTTACACCACAGATCCGTTCTTGTTCTCCATCGAATTAGTCTATGTGAATTTCTTCAGACTTCCAATGGGCCAAATAAGAATTTTCATTTCCCCACCTGAGACTTCAGTACGATAAAGTCACTGAGCTATCTTCAGAAGGCCGAGAATACCATGAAACGGCGAAAATTCACGCAAGTCAATGCTTTTTTCGATAGTAAATGACACGCTGAATCGAAAGAGACCATGATCAGCTTGATAGAACAGATAGTTTCCGAGATATCGGCGCTCAAAGGCAGCTTTCGATTTCATTGCCAATAAGTGCACCCCGAAAGGGCTTCTACGTCTCAATTTCCTTAAATTTACGAATATTCCACCACGCATTCGTTCATTTCGACATCGAATCAGTTTATGTGAATGTTTTCAGATTTTTAATGGGCCAAATAAAAATTCCATTACCCCACCTGAGACTTCAGTACGATATAGTCACCGAGCTATCTTCGGACGGTCGAAAGTGACAGAAAACGCAAAAACTCTACACAAATTTTTGTTTTTTCAGTAGAAAATGACACGCAGATTCGAATGAGGCCATGATCAGCCCGATAGGTCGGGTAGTTCTCAAGATATCAGCGCTAAAATGCAGCCTTCCGATTCCATTGCCAATAGGGTGCACTCCGGTAGGAAACTACGTCTCAATTTCCTGAAATTCATGAATTTCCATCACAGATTCGTTATTTTCGACATAGAGTTAGTCTATGTGAATATTTTCAGATTCCTAATAGGCCAAATGAAAATTTTCATTTCCCCACCTGCGACTTCAGTACGATATAGTCACCAAGCTATCTTCGGACGGCCGAAAAAGTCAGAAAACGGCCCAAATTCACGCGAATTATTGCTTTCTCAATGGAAAATGACACGCGTGGATCAAATGAGAGCATGATCAGCCCAATAGGACAGATAGTTTTTGAGATATCGGCGCTCAAAGGCAGCCTTCCGATTCCATTGCCAATAGGTCTACTCCGGTAGGCTACTACGTCTCAATTTCCTGAAATTCACAATTTTCCACCACAGATTCGTTTATTTCGACATCGAATTAGTCTATGTGAATTTTTTCAGATTTTTGGTTAGGCCAAATAAAAATGTTCATCTCTTCACCTGAGCTATCTTTCAAACGGCCAAAAGTGCCAGAAAACGGCGGATACCCAAGAGAATCATTGCTTTCCGAGTAGAAAATGACACGCTGAATCGAATGAGACCATGATCAGCCCGATTGGACAGATAGTTCTCGAGATATCGGCGCTCAAAGGAAGCCTTCCGATTCCATTGCCAATAAGTGCACTCCGGTAGGCTACTACGTCTCCATTTCTCAAAATTGTCTTATATCCACCACAGATTCGTTCATTTCGACATCGAATCAGTCTTTGTGAAATTTTTCAGATTTTTATTAGGCCAAATGATGATTTTCTATCCCCGCCTGAGACTTCAATACGATATGGTCACCGAGCTATCTTCGGACGGCCGAGAGTGCCAGAAAACGGCAGAAATTCACGCGTATCATTGCTTCCATAATAGTAAATAACACGCTGAATCGAATGAGACCATGATCAGCCCGATAGCACAGATGATTTTCGAGATATCGGCGCTCAAATGCAGCCTTCCAATTGCCAATTGGTGCACACCGGTAGGCTACTACGTCTCAATTTCCTGAAATTCACGAATTTCCACCACAGATCCGTTCTGTTCTCCATCGAATTAGTCTATGTGAATTTCTTCAGACTTTCAATAGGCCAAATAAGAATTTTCATTTCCCCACCTGAGACTTCAGTACGATAAAGTCACCGAGCTATCTTCAGAAGGCCGAGAATACCATGAAACGGCGAAAATTCACGCAAGTCAATGCTTTTTCGATAGTAAATGACACGCTGAATCGAAAGAGACCATGATCAGCTTGATAGAACAGATAGTTTCCGAGATATCGGCGCTCAAAGGCAGCTTTTCGATTTCATTGCCAATAGGTGCACCCCGAAAGGCTTCTACGTCTCAATTTCCTTAAATTTACGAATTTCCACCACGCATTCGTTCATTTCGACATCGAATCAGTTTATGTGAATGTTTTCAGATTTTTAATGGGCCAAATAAAAATTTTCATTACCCCACCTGAGACTTCAGTACGATTATAGTCACCGAGCTATCTTCGGACGGTCGAAAGTGACAGAAAACGGCAAAAACTCACACAAAATTTTTGTTTTTTTCAGTAGAAAATGACACGCAGATTCGAATGAGACCATGATCAGCCCGATAGGTCGGGTAGTTCTCAAGATATCAGCGCTAAAATGCAGCCTTCCGATTCCATTGCCAATAGGTGCACTCCGGTAGGAAACTACGTCTCAATTTCCTGAAATTCATGAATTTCCATCACAGATTCGTTCTTTTCGACATAGAGTTAGTCTATGTGAATTTTTTCAGATTTTTAATAGGTCAAATGAAAATTTTCATTTCCCCACTTGAGACTTCAGTACGATATAGTCACCGAGCTATCTTCGGACGGCCGAGAGTGCCAGAAAACGGCAGAAATACACGCGTATCATTGCTTCCATAATAGTAAATGACACGCTGAATCGAAAGAGACCATGATCAGCTTGATAGAACAGATAGTTTCCTAGATATCGGCGCTCAAAGGCAGCTTTTCGATTTCATTGCCAATAAGTGCACCCCGAAAGGCTTCTACGTCTCAATGTCCTTAAATTCACGAATTTACACCACGCATTCGTTCATTTCGACATCGAATTAGTTTAAGTGAATGTTTTCAGATTTTTAATGGGCCATATAAAAATTTTCATTACCCCACCTGAGACTTCAGTACGATATAGTCACCGAGCTATCTTCGGACGGTCGAAAGTGACAGAAAACGGCAAAAATTCACACAAATTATTGTTTTTTCAGTAGAAAATGACACGCAGATTCGAATGAGACCATGATCAGCCCGATAGGTCGGGTAGTTTCTCAAGATATCAGCGCAAAAATGCAGCCTTCCGATTTCATTGCCAATAGGTGCACTCCGGTAGGCTACTACGTCTCAATTTCCTGAAATTTTTGAATTTCCATCACGCAGTCGTTCATTTCGACATCAAATTAGTCTATGTGAATTTTTTCAGATTTTTAATAGGCCAAATAAGAATTTTCATTTTCCTCACCTGAGACTTCATTACGATATAGTCACCAAGCCATCTTCGGACGGCGGCCGAGAGTGCCAGAAAACGGTAGAAATTCACGCGAATAATCGCTTTCTCAGTAGAAAATGACACGCTGAATCCGAATGAGACTATGATCAGCCCGATAGGACAGATAGTTTTCGAGATATCGGCATTCAAAGGCAGCCTTCCGATTTCATTGGCAATAGGTGCACTCCGGTAGGCTACTACGTCTCAATTTCCTAAAATACACTAATCTTCACCACAGATTCGTTCATTTCGACATCGAATCAGTCTATCTGAATTTTTTCAAATTCTTAATAGGCCAAATGAAAATTTTCATTTCCTCACCTGCGACTTCAGTACGAATTATTCTATGTGAATTTTTTCCAGATTTCAATTAGGCCAAATTAGATTTTTATATCCACACCTGAGACGTCAGTACGATATAGTCACCAAGCTATCTTCGGACGGCCAAGAGTGCCAGAAAACGGCGAAAATTCACGAGAATCATTGCTTCCACAGTAGAAGGGACACGCTGGATCGAAGAAACCATGATCAGCCCGATAGGACAGATAGTTTTCGAGATATCGGCGCTCGAAGAAGCTCTTCGATTCCTCTGCCAATAGGTGGACTCCGGTAGGCTACTACGTCTCAATTTCCTGAAATTCACGAATTTCCACTACAGATTCGTTCATTTCGACATCGAATCAGTCTATGTGATTTCTTCCAGATTCTTGATAGGCCAAATGAAAATTTTCATTTCCCCACCTGGGACTTCAGTACGATATAGTCACCGAGCTATCTTCGGACGGCCGGGAGTTCCTGAAAACGGCAGGAACTCACGAGAATTATTGCTTTTTGAGTAGGAAATGACACGCTGAATCGAACGAGACCATGATCAGCCCGATTAGACAAATAGTTTTCGAGATATCGGCATTCAAAGGCAGCCTTCCGATTTCATTGGCAATAGGTGCACTCCGGGATAGGCTACTACGTTTCAATTTTCTAGAATTCACGAATTTTCACCACAGAGGCCTTTCATTTCGACATCGAATCAGTCTATCTGAATTTTTTCAGATTCTCAATAGTTCAAATAAAAATTTTCATTTTCCACCTGCGAGTTCATTGCTTTTCCAATAGAAACATGACACGCTGGATCGAATGAGTCAAGTTAATTCCGCCATCGAATTAGTCAATGTCGATTTTTTCAGATTTTCAATAGGCCAAATAAAAATTTTCATTTTCCCACCTGAGACTTCAATACGATATAGTCACCGAGCTATCTCCGGACGGCCGGATTGTTCCAGAAAACGGCAGAAATTCACGAGGATTATTGCTTTCCGAGTAGAAAATGACACGCTGAATCGAATGAGACCATTGATCAGCCCGATGGGACAAATAGTTCTCGAGATATCAGCGCTCAAAAGGCAGCTTTCCGATTTCATTGCCAATAGGTGCACTCCGGTAGGCAACTACGTCTCCATTACCCAAAATTGCCTGAATTCTACCACAGATTCGTTTATTCCGACATAGAAATAGTCTATGTGAATTTTTTCAGATTTTCAATAGGCCAAATAAAAGTTTTCATTTCCCCACCTGGGACTTCAGTACGATATAGTCACCGAGTTATCTTCGGACGGACGAAAGTTCCAGAAAACGGCGGAAATTCACGCGAGTCATTGCTTCCCCAGTAGAAAATGACACCCTGAATCGAATGAGACCATGATCAGCCCGATAGGGACAAACAGTTTTCGAGATATCGGCATTCAAAGGCAGCCTTCCGATTTCGTTGGCAATAGGTGCACTCCGGTAGGCTACTACGTCTCAGTTTCCTAAAATTCACGAATTTTCACCACAGATTCGTTTATTTACGACATCGAATTAGTCTATCTGAATTTCTTCAGATTCTTAATAGGCCAAATGAAAATTTTCATTTCCCCACCTGGGACTTCAGTACGATATAGTCACCGAGCTATCTCCGGACGGTCGAAAGTGTCAGAAAACGGCAGAAATTCACTCTTATTATTGCTTTCACAGTAGAAAATGACACGCCCGATAGAACAGATAGTTTTCGAGATATCGGCGCTCAAAGGCAGCTTTCTGATTAAATTGCCAATAGGTGCACTCCGGTAGGCTACTACGTCTCCATTACCCAAAATTCACTAATTTCCATCACAGATTCGTTCATTTTGCCATCGAATTAGTCTATGTGAATTTTTTCGGATTTTAAATAGGCCAAATAAAAAAATTAATTTCCCCACCTGTGACTTCAGTACGATATAATCACCGAGCTATCATCGGACGGCCAGAAGTTCCAGAAAACGGTAGAAATTCACGAGAGTCATTGCTTCCCGAGTAGAAAATCGAATTTGACTATGATCAGCCCGATAGGACTGATAGTTTACGAAATATCGGCGCTCGAAGGCTGATTTTCCATATCATTGCCAATAGGTGCACTCCGGTAAGCTACTACGTCTCCATTTCCCAAAATTGCCTAATTTACATTATGGATTCGTTCATCTCGACATCGAATTGGTCTATGTGAATTTTTTCAGATTTTAATTAGGCTGAATAAAAATCGTCATCTCTCTACCTGGGACTTCAGTACGATATAGTCACCGAGCTATCTTCGGACGGCAGAAAGTGCCAGAAAACGGCTAAAATTCACGCGAATCATTACTTTCCCAGTAGAAAATGACACGCTGGAACGAATCAGACCATGATCAGCCCGATAGGACAGATAGTTTTCGAGATATCGGCGCTCAAAGGCAGCTTCCCGATTTGAATTGCCAATAGGTGCACTCCGGTAGACTACTACGACTCCATTACCCAAAATTGCCTAATTTCTACCACAGATTCGTTCAATCCGCCATCGAATACCTGGGACTTCAGTACGATATAGTCACCGAGCTATCTTCGGACGGCAAAAAGTGCCATAAAACGGCGAAAATTCACGCGAATCATTGCTTTCCATCGCCAAAAGGTGCACTCCGGTGGGCTACTACGTCTCAATTTCCTGAAATTCACGAATTTCCATCACAGATTCGTTCATTTCGACATCGAATTAGTCTATGTGGATTTTTTCAGATTCTTTATAGGCCAAATAAAAATTATCATTTCCCCACCTGCGATTTCAGTACGATATAGTCACCGAGCTATCTTCGGACGGTCGGAAGTGTCAGAAAACGCAGAAATTCACTTTAATTATTGCTTTCACAGTAGAAAATGACACGCTGAATCGAATGAGACCATGATCAGCCTAATAGGACAGATAGTTTTCGTGATATCGGCGCTCAAAGGCAGCCTTCTGATTCCATTGCCAATAGGTGCACTCCAGTAAGCTACTACGGCTCAATTTTATGAAATTCACGATTTTTCACCACAGATTCGTTTATTTCGACATCGAATTAGTCCATGTGAATTTTCTCAGATTTTCAATGAGCCAAATAGAAATTTTCATCTCTCCACCTGAGACTTCAGTACGATTTATAGTCACCGAGATATCTTCGGACGGCCGAAAGTGCCAGAAAACGGCGAAAATTCACGCGAATCATTGCTTTTCTAGTAGGAAATGATACGCTGAAAAGAAAGAGACCATGATCAGCCCGATAGGACAGATAGTTTACGAGATATCGGCATTCAAATGCAGCCTTCTGATTTCATTAGAATAAGTTGCACTCCGGTAGGCTACTACGTCACAATTTCCTGAAATTCACGAATTTTCACCACAGATTCGTTCATTTCGACATCAAATTAGTCTATCTGAATTTTTTCAGATTCTTGATAGGCCAAATGAAAATTTTCATTTCCCCACCTGCGACTTCAGTACAATATAGTCACCGAGCTATCTTCGGACGGCCGAAAGTGTCAGAAAACGGCAGAAATTCACGCGAATTATTGCTTTCTCAATAGAAAATGACATGCTGGATCGAATGAGACCATGATCAGCCCAATAGGACAGATAGTTTTCGAGATATCGGCGCTCAAAGGCAGCCTTCTGATTCCATTGCCAATAGGTGCAGTCCGGTAGGCTACTACGTCTCAATTACCTGAAATTCACAATTCTTCACCACAGATTCGTTTATTTCGACATCGAATAAGTCCATGTGAATTTTTTCAGATTTTTAATAAGCCAAATAAAAATTTTCATCTCCCCACCTGTGACTTCAGTACGATTTATAGTCACCGAGATATATTCGGACGGCCGGAAGTGCCAGAAAACGGCGGAAATTCACGCGAATCATTGCTTTCCTAGATGGAAATGACACGCTGAAAGGAATGAGACCATGATCAGCCCGATAGAACAAATAGTTTTTGAGATATCGGCGCTCAAAGGCAGCTTTCCGATTTAATTGCCAATAGGTGCACTCCGGTAGGCTACTACGTCTCAATTTCCTAGAATTCACGGTTTTTCACCACAGATTCGTTTATTTCGATATCGAATTAGTCTATGTGAATTTTTTCAGATTTTTAATAGGCCAAATAAAAATGTTAATCCCCCCACCTGAGACTTCAGTACGATATAGTCACCGAGCTATTTTCGGACGGCCGAAAGTGCCAGAAAACGGCGGGAATTCACGCGAATCATTGCTTTTTCAGTTGAAATTGACACGCTGAAACGAATGAGACCATGATCAGCCCGATAGGACTGATAGTTTACGAGATATCGGCGCTCAAAGGCAGCCTTTCCATATCATTACCAATAGGTGCACTTCGGTAAGCTACTTTGTCTCCATCTCCCAAAATTGCCTAATTCCCACAACACATTCGTTCATTTCGACATCGAATTAGTCTATGTGAATTTTTTCAGATTCCTAATAGGCCAAATGAAAATTTTCATTTCCCCACCTGCGACTTCAGTACGATATAGTCACCGAGCTATCTTCGGACGGCCGAAAGTGTCAGAAAACGGCAGATATTCACGCGAATCATTGCTATTCCAGTAGGAAATGACAAGCTGAATTGAAGGAACCATGATCAGCTTGATAGGACAGATAGTTTCCGAGATATCGGCGCTCAAAGGCAGCTCTCCGATTCCTTCGCCAATAGGTGCACTGCGGTAGGCTACTTCGTCTCAATTTACTGAAATCTACGGATTTCCACCACAGATTCGTTCATTTCGACATCGAATTAGTCTATTTGAATTTTTTCAGATCATTAATAGGCCAAATAAAAATTTTCATTTCCTCACCTGCGACTTCAGTACGAATTAGTCTATGTGAATTTTTCCAGATTTCAATCAGGCCAAATAAGAAATTTCATATCCACACCTGAGGAATATTTGCAATTTTTGCAATTTTCAGGAATTTTTGCAATTTTCAGGCATTTTTGCGATTTTTGCAGTTTCTGCAATTTGTGCAATTTCCAGGAATTTTTGCAATTTCCAGGAATTTCGCAATTTTTGTTATTTTTGCAATTTTCTGGCATTTTTGTGATTTTTGCAATTTTCAGGAATTTTTACAAATTCCAGAAATTTCTTTAATTTTCAGGAATTTCTGCATTTTTGCAATTTCCAGGAATTTTTGCAATTTTCAGGAATTTTTGCAATTTCCAGAAATTTCTCTAATTTTCAGGAATTTCTGCAATTTTCAGGAATCTTGCAATTTTCAGGACTTGCAATTTTTGCTTTTTTGCAATTTTCAGGTATTTTTGCGATTTTCGTAATTTTCAGGAATTTTTCCAATTTTCTGGAATTTTTGAAATTTTCACAATTTTCAGGAATTTTTTCAAATTTCAGGAATTTACGCAATATCCAGGAATTTTTGCAATTTCTGCAATTTTCAGGAATTTTTGCAATTTTCAGGAATTTGTTCAATTTTCAGGCATTTTTGCGATTTTTGCAATTTTTAGAAATTTTTTGAATTTTTGCAATTTTCAGGAATTTTTGCAATTCACAGGCATTTTTGTGATTTTTGCAATTTTCGAGCATTTGCTATTTCTGCAATTTTCAGGAATTTGTGCGATTCTCGCAATTTTCAGGCATTTTTGCGATTTTTGCAATTCTTACATTCTTCAGGAATTTTTGCGATTTTTGCAATTCTCAGGAATTTTTGCAATTTTCAGAAATTTTTGCAATTCTTGCTATTCCTGATATTTTCAGGAATTTAGAAATTTTTACAATTTTCCGGAATTTTTGCAATTTTTGCAATTTTCAGTAATTATTGCAATTTTTGCAATTTTCCGGAATATTTGCGATTTTTGCAATTTTCAGGCATTTTTGCGATTTCTATTTCTGAAATTTTCAGGAATTTTAGCAATTATTGCTATTTCTGCAATTTCTGCAATTTTCAGGAATTTTTGCTATTCTTGCAATTTTCAGGAATTTTTGCAATTTTTGCAATTTTCAGGCATTTTTGCGATTCTTGCAATTTCTGCGATTTTTGCAATTTTCAGGAATTTTTGCAATTTTCAGGAATTTTCGCAATTTTCGCTATTTTTGCTATTCTCAGGCATTTTTGCGATTTTTGCAATTTTCAGGAATTCTTGCAATTTCCAGGCATTTTTGCGATTTTTGTAATTTTCAGCCATTTTTGCGATTCTTGCAATTTTCAGGAATTTTTGCAATTTTTGCTTGTTCTGCAATTTCTGCAATTTTCAGGCATTTTTGCGATTCTTGCAATTTTTGCGATTTTTGCAATTTTCAGGAATTTTTGCAATTTTTGCTATTTTTGCAATTTTCTGGCATTTTTGCGATATTTGCAATTTGCAGGAATTTTAGCAATTTTCAGTAGTTTCTAATTTTCAGAAATTTTTACAATTTTTGCAATTTCTGCAATTTTTGCAATTCTCAGGAATTCTTGCAATCATCGCAATTTTCAGGAATTTTTGCGATTTTCAGTAATTCTTGCAATTTTCAGGAATTTTCGCAATATTCAGGACTTCTTGCAATTTTTGCTAATTTTGCAATGTTCAGGTATTTTTGCGATTTTTGCTATTTCTGTAATTTTCAGGAATTTTTGCAGTTTTCAGGCATTTTTGCGATTTTTGCAATTTTCAGGAATTTTTGCAATTTCCAGAAATTTTTATAATTTTCAGGAATTATTGCAATTTTTGCAATTTTCAGGAATTTTTGCAATTTCCAGGCATTTTCGCGATTTTTGCAATTTCTGCAATTTTCGCAATTTTCAGGAATCTTTGCAATTTTTGCAATCTTTAGGAATTTTTGCAATTTTCAGGCATTTTTGAGATTTTTGCAATTTTCATGCATTTTTTGCGATTTTTGCAATTTTCAGGAATTTAGGAATTGTCACAATTTTACGGAATTTTTGCAATTTCTGCATTTTGCAGGAATTTTTGCGATTTTTGCAATTTCCAGGCATTTTTGCGATTTTTGCTATTTCTGCAATTTTCAGGAATGTTTGCAATTTTTGAAATTTCTGCAATTTCTGCAATTTTCAGGAATTTTCGCAATTTTTGCAATTTTCAGGAATTTTTGCAATTTTTGCAATTCCCAGGAATTTATGCAACTTTCAGGCATTTTTGCAATTTTTGCAATTTTTGGGATTTTTGCAATTTCTGCAATCTTTGCAATTTTCAGGAATTTTTGCAATTTTTGCAATTTTCAGGAATTCATGCAATTTTCAGGCATTTTTGCGATTTTTGCAATTTTCAGGCATTTTTGCGATTTTTGCTATTTCTGGAATTTTCAGGAATTTTTGCAATTTTTGCTATTTCTGCAATTTCTGCTATTTTCAGGAATTTTTGCAATTTTCAGGAATATTTGCAATTTTTGCAAATTTCAGGAATTTTTGCAATATCCAGGCATTTTTGCGATTTTTGCAATTTTCAGGAATTTTTGCAATTACCAGAAATTCTTCAAATTTTCAGGAATTTTTGCAAATTTATGCAATTTTCAGGAATTTTTGCAATTTTCAGGACTTGCAATTTTTGCTATTTTTGCAATTTTCAGGTATTTTTGCGATTTTTGTAATTTTCAGGAATTTTTCCAATTTTCCGGAAATCTTGAAATTTTCACAATTTTCAGGAATTTTGTCAAATTTCAGGAATTTTTGCAATTTCTGAGATTTTTGCAATTTTCAGGAATTTTTGCAATTTTTGCAATTCTCAGGAATTTTTGCAATTTTCAGGGATTCTTGCAAAATTGCAAAAATCACAAAAATGCCTGAAAATTCCTGAAGAATTCGTCCAATTTTCAAGCATTTTTACGATTTTTGCAATTTACAGGAATTTTTTGAATTTTTTGCAATCTTCAGGAATTTTTGCAATTATCGCAATTTTCAGGAATTTTTGCGATTTTCAGTAATTCTTGCAATTTTCAGGAATTTTCGCAATATTCAGGACTTCTTGCAATTTTTGGTAATTCTGCAATTTTCAGGTATTTTTGCGATTTTTGCAATTTTCAGGAATTTTTGCAATATTCAGTCATTATTGCGATTTTTGCAATTTTCAGGAATTTAGGAATTTTTACAATTTCACGAAATTTTTGCAATTTCTGCATTTTTCAGGAATTTTTGCGATTTCTGCAATTTTCAGGCATTTTTGCGGTTTTTGCTATTTCTGCAATTTTCAGGAATTTTTGCAATTTTTGAAATTTCTGCAATTTCTGCAATTTTCACGAATTTTTGCAATTTTCAGGAATTTTTGCAATTTTTGCAATTTCTGCAATTTTTGCAATTTTCAGGAATTTTTGCAATTTTTGCAATTTCCAGGAATTTATGCAACTTTCAGGCATTTTTGCAATTTTTGCAATTTTCAGGCATTTTTGCGATTTTTGCAATTTCTGCAATTTCTGCAATTTTCAGGAATTTTTGCAATTATCAGGAATTTATGCAATTTTCAGGCATTCTTGCGATTTTTGCTATTTCTGCAATTTTCAGGAATTTTTGCAATTTCTGCTATCTCTGCAATTTCTGCTATTTTCAGGAATTTTTGTAATTTTCAGGAATATTTGCAATTTTTGCAATTCTCAGGAATTTTTGCAATTTTCTGTCATTTTTGCGATCATTGCAATTTCTGCAATTTGTGCAATTTTCTGGCATTTTTGCGATTTTAGCAATTATCAGGAATTTTTGCAATTTCCAGAAATTTTTCAAATTTTCAGGAATTTTTGCAAATTTATGCAATTCCCAGTAATTTTTTCCAATTTTCAGGAATTTTTGCAATTTTTGCAATTTTCAGGATTTTTTGCAATTTTCAGGACTTGCAATTTTTGCTATTTTCGCAATTTTCAGGTATTTTTGCGTTTTTTGTAATTTTCAGGAATTTTTCCAATTTCTGGAATTTTTGAAATTTTCACAATTTTCAGGAATTTTTTCAATTTTCAGGAATTTTTGCAATTTCTGAGATTTTTGCAATTTTCAGGAATTTTTGCAAATTTCTGCAATTTTCAGGAATTTTTGCAATTTTCAGGAATTTCAGGCATTTTTGCGATTTTTGCAATTTCCAGGAGTTTTTTGAATTTTTTGCATTCTCCAGGAATTTTTGCAATTATCGCAATTTTCAGGAATTTTTGCGATTTTCAGGAATTCTTGCAATTTTCAGGAATTTTTGCAATATTCAGGAATTTTTGCAGTAATTATTGCAATTGTTGCAATTTTCCGGAATATTTGCGATTTTCGCAATTTTCAGGAATTTTTGCAATTTTCAGGAATTTTTGCAATTTTCAGGAATTTTTTGCATTTTTTCTATTACTGCAATTTTCAGGCATTTTAGCGATTTTTGCAATTTTCAGGAATTTTTGATTCGCTAAAATGCCTGAAAATTGCAGTAATAGAAAAAATGCAAAAAAATTCCTGAAAATTGCAAAAATTCCTGAAAATTGCAAAAATTCCTGAAATTGCGAAAATCGCAAACGGAAATTGCAACAATGCAAAAATCTCTGAAAATTGCAAAAATTGCAAAAATTCCTGAAAATTGCAGATAGCGAAAATTGCAAAAATTCCTGACAATTAGAAAAATTTCTGAAAATTGCAAAAATTGCAAAAATGCCTGAAAATTGCAAAAATAGCAAAAATTGCTAAAATTCCTGAAAATTGCAAAAATTCCTGAAAATTGCAAAAATCGCAAAAATACCTGAAAATTGCAATGCATGGGGGTTCCATTTGGAAAAAAAATTTTCGATCAAAAAGTGATGTGGCTGAATTGATTGCTGGATAAGTGACACAAAAAATGAATTTTCAGAAAAAATTATGTTCTTCTGTTATGTGTGACTCATTGTGAATAGTCTTGACCACATCTCATTTATCCACGAGGTAAAATGAAAAAACAATTTTAATTTTATTTTTTTCGAAAAAATGACATTTGAAATAGAGATTGCACTAGTTTCGACCTGTTGAACTTGAATATGTAAAAATATACAGGGTGTTTCATTTGAAAAAACAAAGTTG
The DNA here is from genome assembly GCA_918026855.4 of Phaedon cochleariae. NCBI lineage: Eukaryota > Metazoa > Arthropoda > Insecta > Coleoptera > Chrysomelidae > Phaedon > Phaedon cochleariae. The sequence goes on along the minus strand of OU896713.1, from coordinate 55,062,224 downwards.
CTGGCATTTCCAGAGATACCGGAAGTCCGCCATATTGGATTGTAATGTGATCAAATCCGAAATAATTGCTTATATAACTGTACCGAATTTCAGAAAAATCCGTTGTCGAATGCAGAAGTTACAGGGGTGGCCCGATACCCTGTGTCACCCGGTATTATGGATGATGATTTCTAAAGAATGTTTCAAGAATATGTTACATTATCATTTCACTAATTGTAATGAGTATTGTGATTAAATTTGAAAATTATAAATTTGATTTCCTGAAAAAACTTTAATTTCCTTATTGGTCTATAGGGAAATAAAAACAAGACTTGGAACCAATTCATTTTAGATACTGTCTAGTGTCTACACGACCGCCGCGGCAGTTGGATGCTGATTCATAAACGACCGCCGCGGCGGTTGGATACTGATACATAAACAACCGCCGCGATGATATTTCTTCCTTCTTCATAGAGAGTACTTCCGAGCAAAGCGATAGCTCAGTTGAAAATTCACATGACCACCACGCCTGTGGCCGGGGTCAATCCCTACTAAGCCTTATTTTTTCAAAACTTTTTTTCACAAATAATTTCTCCAAAATATACTTCTCAGGAGAAAGGTTCATTTAGGTGAGTTAGGTCAGTTTGTTTGAAAAAAGTAGTCTTCTTTTTGATGCAGAAACGATTTTTTTTCCTTCCTCATGTCTCACGGCGGTCTTCTATATAAAAATAGGTAACCGCCGGCGGTTGTTTATGTTTCAGTATCCAACCGCCGCGGCGGTCGTGTAGACAGTGCCTTCATTTTACCCAGTGGGAACAGTAATAGTGGTACATTTGCTTGTATTATTGGAAATAATTGAAAAGGTAACAACTTCTGTAAGTATTTCAAAGTATCTGTTTTTGTATATATTCTGATCCAAATAATATTCCCAATATAATTATGTCATGAGGAAAACCCACAAAAACTCATGACCCCCCCAAGTTATGAGAAATGAATTTTCACATGGTTCAGTAACATTAAATCAAATAGAAACAATTGCAAATTCAGTTGGAGGTCGTTGATTTTGTAGGACACATTTCAAAGAATTTGATTATACCAATATAATTATTCCACAGATTCTTCCAATACAATCCAATTAGAAAACCGATAATGCTGGGTTTATAGATTCAACTAAACTAAGAATTAAACTAACAACTATAAACCTAAAAAGTTGAATACAAGGAAACATCTATGAGGGTTTATACATTTACATCTGTTATTTAAATTAAGAATTAAGAATTACAAAGTTGGCCAACTTTCAACTTAACAACTAAGAATTACGAAATTCTGGAGACAGAACATGAAGATTGGATTTGTCATTGTTCAAGTGGAGTTTGGTGATGTTAAATTGGAATATTTTTCATAGATTCATGAATTGTGAAGACCAAAATCACTTTTTACCATCATTTTGATATTTAATTAGAAGACATTTCACTTTTAATTCTTAATTAATATCAGATATGTATAAACACCCTCATCATTATTATTGTTGATTGTTGATTGTTAATTGTTAATTCCAAATTGTTAGTTTGATTGAATCTATAAACCCAGCATAAGCTGTATGGCTAATCTGAAACAAAATTATAATGTTTTGACTTTTCAAAAAAAACAAAGTATTAATATTTTTGATAAAATAGGGCCAACTTTCCTTTCAACAATTTTCATGAGTAGGTATGAACATTGTAGGATAGTGAATACATGTGTACTGAACATAGTAACTCCAGAAAATGTTTTGATGTTAGTTTTGCTCTGCAATATCACTACTGGAAATTTATGTCAAAAATATTACTTTGTTCCTAACTACTAGACAAATATGAAAATTCACAAATAGGATATTGACACAATTCCCCCAAATATTTTCACTATTGATGAAATAAATTATTCTTCAATTAAAAATTAAGCTATATTATGAATAGTTTCTTGTAACCTTATAATTCATTAAAACACTACATATTCATGTTTCATGATTTTATTCATCTCAACTATAGTATTCTCAAACACACTTCAATGTAATACCTGTAATGATAATTATATAGTCAACAGAATGTCTTTCCAGAAAGTCCACCAAGTCATTTTAGTGAATTATCTCTTGTTTAAGTTTGCTGTATTGACCAACAATTCATTGAAAAACAGATCAACCTATTGTTCATCAATAATTCTTCTTGAATTTTAAATTTAGAAATTTTGACTATCATCACAGTTCATCAAAGTATCTATAGATATTATGATCACACAAAATACTTATTAATAATTACAAACATTTGCTATCATAATGAGTACCTATCATTCAGACACGAAATATTTATCACATTAACTTAATATAACATAGTAATTCAGTTTTTGTTAAACAATACTTATCAGTCTTATCACAAGGAATATTTTTATCAACAATTTGAATATGACCAAAACTGTTGGCACAAAGAAAAATGTCTTACAACAATATAATAAATTTCAATCTTGTTCATTTGTGTTTTAGAAAAAATCTGAGTATTTCTACTCCTGTGTTCCCAAATATCTACTACTTATCATGATTTATTATTTAGGTGAATTGTGGGTGAGAAGAAAGTCCACTCATGGGCAATAAAAACAAGCAACCCAGTTTTGTTCAAAATTCAAAAACAGGCATATCTAAATAGCAATTTTGCAAATGTAATCTCATCATTATTTACTCTGAAATGGTGACTTCAACATAAAATATTGTATCTTTTTTTTTTTTCAAATCATGATTTTCTATCTACTGGAGTCATTGAAAGTTCCAAAATTAGGAGTTTGAATTCACTAGTTTCTCCAGGCTGAAAATTAAAGAAAGTTAAGCCAATCCTATCAATTCAGAATGTGGTGATTTTTTTGCACAATATGGAGGTTTGGAAGCATGAGGAACAATATGAAGTTAGTTTTTATGCCAAAATATTCATCAAAATTCATAAAAATCAAGATATTGAGGGATATAGAGGAAGGGGCTTTTAAAGTGAGATATGCTGTAAATTTATGGTTCCTACTTATCAAAGATTTGTCTATATTGCATAACAACTCTATTACTATATATCTTCAACAATCAAGAACTATATTCAGTCCAATTGAACAATTGGGGGACAAATGTTGATATTTGCACAGCAAATTGTAATGATTTTGTGGAGAGTTGGATCATCACCACATTATAAGTGAAATTGGCATGTTGATCAGCTAATATCGCCTGTAGGTACTTCTGTCACCTTCTGTTTCATTGCACCAATAATTCACTCCACATGAATTCTCACATTCGCAGTAGCTCTAGTTCCCACAATTGTGTTTGTTTCTTTCCTTTTGTAAAAGCTTGAATCTTCACTTGGGCATTCCGAATTTGTACATAGTCACCAACCAAAAAGCCATGGTCACCTAAAATCAAATCACCTACAAATTGAATTTGTATTAGTTGAAAGTTGGATAGATACTGTTTGAAATTCAGATGAGATCAGGAAGATTGATAGAACAGTAGACAAACATAAATAGATTGAACAGACAAGTGGAACATTTCCAAGATTGCATGCTATTTAATAAAACTAGTTTTTCCATAAATATAAAAGATTTATAGCTTCTAGTCAATAAAACTATAATTTAAAAAGTTTAATCTCCTTCAGTAATTCTGGATTTAATATAGATTGGTATCAATTAATCTTGTACAGAAACTCACCTGGAATAATATTATCCAATAATTTTGAATTGATTGTTATGGGATAATCAGATGCTCTTCCTCCACTCCACAAGCCTCACTGATCAAACACACTGTTCCTTGTGGGTGATTCCTATCAAATTATAATTAGATCAGCACTAGGCTGACAGCTGTGTTTGTGAATATTTATCACATTCAGGAACTATTCTTAGGTTCTCATCTTGAAAATCTGATGATCCTACAGCCTGTTCATAAGATGGTCCTGCAGCTAGCCCTGCAGCCTGTTTGAAATCAGATGGTCCTGCAGCCTCAGCTTGGCATTCTAATGTTTCCATATCATTGATAGTTTCCTTAGATTGGATGTCAGAAGCTAGCTATCATAACCCAAAAATAAACTGAGAGCCCAGTTAGGGTTATCATACTAATACTACCAATATTAAGCCTCTTCTTCTTGGTTTTAGGAGCATACCTTGCTTCCAATTGCTAATAAATAGGCCTGTTCCGCCTGTTCATTTGTATTGCTGAACTTGCTGAAGGTTGATTTTTTGGCTCAAGTTTCGTCTATTTGAAATCAGTTATGAAAAAACTGTTGCTATGGCAACGATCGTCATAGTAACGAGTAAACAAAAACCCGATGCCCATGGTGAGGAAATGCGTGGTTGCCAAATTGTATCGGGTTTAGTATAGCTGAAATCGGTTATGGAAAAACTGTTGCCATGGCAACGATCGTCATGGTAAGGAGTAAACAAAAACCTGATTCCCGTGGTGAGGAAATGCGTGGTTGCCAAGTTGTATAGGGTTTAGTTTGGCTGAAATCAGTTTTGGAAAAACTATTGCCATGATGGCAACGATAGTCATGGTAACGAGTGAACAAAAATCCGATTTCCGTGGTGAGGAAATGCGTTATTGCCAAGTTGTATCGGAGAATTATTGCTTCATTCATCAATTTCAAAAACACTCTTCAATGTAACCATCCTTCGCGTGCCGAGCTATTCGACAAAATCAAAAAGAAACAGAGCCATTTTGGAATATTCATTACGAGGTATCGCGCAGGATATAGGAAGAGAGCTCGGAAGAGAGACTACAGGTATTGATTGTCTAATTCAGATGGAAACATCTCGTTAGACCCACCCACACATTTTTATTTGCCTTCATTTCGATTCACCCATACCTTTCTTCACGCGCACATTTTGATTCAGCAACAGTCTTCGAACATACACGAACGATGCCTTGCTACCAAACCTGAACGATGTTGGAAAATATATGTTTTTCAAGAAGAAGGTTGATTCAAGTCGAGTTAGGTTAGATTGTTTGGAAAAAGTAGTGTCCTTTTCTATGCAGTCTTCAAACACACACGAACGATGCCTTGCTCCCAAATCTGATCGATGATGAAAAATATATTTTTTCTAAGAAGGTTCATTTAAGCCGAGTTAGGTTAGATTGTTTAGAAAAAGTAGTATCCTTTCTTATGCGCTATTTATTGTTCCGCACTATTTTGTCGCTCGCTATTTTGTCTAGCTCTGTTCAATAACAAAGCCTATTTTTTCCTGACGTTATTTCCATATATGATCGTCAGAGAAGTAGTAATTTTGGGAATTTATCAACGACGAACAGTCTTCAAGAAATTGATAAGAAGGGTATTCATTTGAATCAAGTTATTGTTTGAATACTAGCAAGAACTTCTGTGGAACAAAATTTGATGCTGATTTCAGCTAGGGTCCCTTGATGGAAATTGACGTTAAAGTCATCTTAACAGGGTACGGAAAGATCATAGCTGCATTCTTTTTCAATGATCTAGAGACTTTAGTTTTGTCTACTGGCATCCCTGACATTGCTGTCACGTCACATCCATGGGCGCTACAGAAAATCATTCAAAATTTTAATAATAGGTATGTACAGGGTATTTATTTATTGAGGAAGATCATATGGCGAACGAGTTTTGTAATTATGATCCGATTCTATTCAAAATTGGAAGGTATGTGGGGTTTTCTGGGGTTGGAGATGATGATTGTTTCGTCAAACTTGGAGAATTCAACATGACGGATTTAACATTATAGCAAAAGAAATTTCTAATTATGATCTGATTATATTTAAGATTGGTATCTGAGGGTTTTCGGGGTCGAACTTTATGATTCAATTCAAAGAATCAAAATTGGTGTCTGCGGATTTCCAGGGTCGGAGATTATAATTATTTCGTCAAAATCGGGATATTCAAGATGGCGGATCCAATATGGTGGACGAGTTTTGTAATGAAGATCCGATTCTATTTAAAATT
>OU896713.1:55027028-55055782 GCA_918026855.4 Phaedon cochleariae | reverse complement strand
TTGCAATTTTCAGGCATTTTTACGATTTTTGCAATTTTCAGGAATTTAGGAATTTTTAATATTTTCCGGAATTTTTGCCATTTCCAGGAATTTTTCCAATTCTCAGGAATTTTTGCAATTCCAATTTTCAGGCATTTCTGCAATTTTTGCAATTTTCAGGAATTTTTGCAATTTTCAGGAATTTTTGCGATTTTTGCAATTTTCAGGCAATTTTGCGATTTCTGCAATTTTCAGGAAGTTTGCGATTTTTGCAATTTTCAGGCATTTTTGCGATTTCTGCAATTTTCAGGCATTTTTGCGATTTCTGCAATTTTCAGGAAGTTTTGCGATTTTCGCAATTTTTTCTAATTTTCAGGAATTTTTCGCAATTTTCACAATTTTCAGGCATTTTTTGCAATTTTCAGGCATTTTTACGATTTTTGCAATTTTCAGGAATTTAGGAATTTTTAATATTTTCCGGAATTTTTGCCATTTCCAGGAATTTTTGCAATTCTCAGGAATTTTTGCAATTCCAATTCTCAGGCATTTCTGCAATTTTTGCAATTTTCAGGAATTTTTGCAATTTTCAGGAATTTTTGCGATTTTCGCAATTTTCAGGAATTTTTGCGATTTTTGCAATTTTCAGGAATTTTTGCGATTTTTGCAATTTTCAGGCATTTTTGCGATTTCTGCAATTTTCAGGAAGTTTTGCGATTTTTGCAATTTTTTCTAATTTTCAGGAATTTTTGCAATTTTTGCTATTCCTGCAATTTTCAGGAATTTTCGCAATTTTCACAATTTTCAGGCATTTTTTGCAATTTTCAGGCATTTTTTACGATTTTTGCAATTTTCAGGAATTTAGGAATTTTTAATATTTTCCGGAATTTTTGCCATTTCCAGGAATTTTTCCAATTCTCAGGAATTTTTGCAATTCCAATTTTCAGGCATTTCTGCAATTTTTGCAATTTTCAGGAATTTTTGCAATTTTCAGGAATTTTTGCGATTTTTGCAATTTTCAGGCAATTTTGCGATTTCTGCAATTTTCAGGAAGTTTGCGATTTTTGCAATTTTCAGGCATTTTTGCGATTTCTGCAATTTTCAGGCATTTTTGCGATTTCTGCAATTTTCAGGAAGTTTTGCGATTTTCGCAATTTTTTCTAATTTTCAGGAATTTTTGCAATTTTTGCTATTCCTGCAATTTTCAGGAATTTTCGCAATTTTCACAATTTTCAGGCATTTTTTGCAATTTTCAGGCATTTTTACGATTTTTGCAATTTTCAGGAATTTAGGAATTTTTAATATTTTCCGGAATTTTTGCCATTTCCAGGAATTTTTCCAATTATCAGGATATTTTTGCAATTCCAATTTTCAGGCATTTCTGCAATTTTTGCAATTTTCAGGAATTTTTGCAATTTTCAGGAATTTTTGCGATTTTTGCAATTTTCAGGCATTTTTTGCGATTTCTGCAATTTTCAGGAAGTTTTGCGATTTTTGCAATTTTCAGGAATTTTTGCGATTTTTGCAATTTTCAGGAATTTTTGCGATATTTGTAAATTTCAGGAATTTTTGCGATTTTTGCAATTTTCAGGCATTTTTGCGATTTTTGCAATTTTCAGGAATTTTTGCGATTTTTGCAATTTTCAGGAATTTTTGCGATTTTTGCAATTTTCAGGAATTTTTGCGATTTTTGCAATTTTCAGGAATTTTCGCGATTTTTGCAATTTTCAGGCATTTTTGCGATTTTAGCAATTTTCGGGCATTTTTGCGATTTCTGCAATTTTCAGGAATTTTTGCGATATTTGCAATTTTCAGGAATTTTTGCGATTTTTGCAATCTTCAGGATATTTTGCGATTTTTGCAATTTTCAGGAATTTTTGCGATTTTTGCAATTTTCAGGCATTTTTGCGATTTTTGCAATTTTCAGGAATTTTTGCGATTTTTGCAATTTTCAGGCATTTTTGCGATTTCTGCAATTTTCAGGAAGTTTGCGATTTTTGCAATTTTCAGGCATTTTTGCGATTTCTGCAATTTTCAGGAAGTTTTGCGATTATTGCAATTTTCAGGAATTTTTGCGATATTTGTAAATTTCAGGAATTTTTGCGATTTTTGCAATTTTCAGGCATTTTTGCGATTTTTGCAATTTTCAGGAATTTTTGCGATTTTTGCAATTTTCAGGAATTTTTGCGATTTTTGCAATTTTCAGGAATTTTTGCGATTTTTGCAATTTTCAGGAATTTTCGCGATTTTTGCAATTTTCAGGCATTTTTGCGATTTTAGCAATTTTCGGGCATTTTTGCGATTTTTGCAATTTTCAGGAATTTTTGCGATTTTTGCAATTTTCAGGAATTTTTGCGATTTTTGCAATCTTCAGGATATTTTGCGATTTTTGCAATTTTCAGGAATTTTTGCGATTTCTGCAATTTTCAGGAAGTTTTGCGATTTTTGCAATTTTTTCTAATTTTCAGGAATTTTTGCAATTTTTGCTATTCCTGCAATTTTCAGGAATTTTCGCAATTTTCACAATTTTCAGGCATTTTTTGCAATTTTCAGGCATTTTTACGATTTTTGCAATTTTCAGGAATTTAGGAATTTTTAATATTTTCCGGAATTTTTGCCATTTCCAGGAATTTTTCCAATTATCAGGATATTTTGCAATTCCAATTTTCAGGCATTTCTGCAATTTTTGCAATTTTCAGGAATTTTTGCAATTTTCAGGAATTTTTGCGATTTTTGCAATTTTCAGGCATTTTTGCGATTTCTGCAATTTTCAGGAAGTTTTGCGATTTTTGCAATTTTCAGGAATTTTTGCGATTTTTGCAATTTTCAGGAATTTTTGCGATATTTGTAAATTTCAGGAATTTTTGCGATTTTTGCAATTTTCAGGCATTTTGCGATTTTTGCAATTTTCAGGAATTTTTGCGATTTTTGCAATTTTCAGGAATTTTTGCGATTTTTGCAATTTTCAGGAATTTTTGCGATTTTTGCAATTTTCAGGAATTTTCGCGATTTTTGCAATTTTCAGGCATTTTTGCGATTTTAGCAATTTTCGGGCATTTTTGCGATTTCTGCAATTTTCAGGAATTTTTGCGATATTTGCAATTTTCAGGAATTTTTGCGATTTTTGCAATCTTCAGGATATTTTGCGATTTTTGCAATTTTCAGGAATTTTTGCGATTTTTGCAATTTTCAGGCATTTTTGCGATTTTTGCAATTTTCAGGAATTTTTGCGATTTTTGCAATTTTCAGGCATTTTTGCGATTTCTGCAATTTTCAGGAAGTTTGCGATTTTTGCAATTTTCAGGCATTTTTGCGATTTCTGCAATTTTCAGGAAGTTTTGCGATTATTGCAATTTTCAGGAATTTTTGCGATATTTGTAAATTTCAGGAATTTTTGCGATTTTTGCAATTTTCAGGCATTTTTGCGATTTTTGCAATTTTCAGGAATTTTTGCGATTTTTGCAATTTTCAGGAATTTTTGCGATTTTTGCCATTTTCAGGAATTTTTGCAAATTTTGCAATTTTCAGGAATTTTCGCGATTTTTGCAATTTTCAGGCATTTTTGCGATTTTTGCAATTTTCAGGCATTTTTGCGATTTTTGCAATTTTCAGGAATTTTTGCGATTTTTGCAATTTTCAGGAATTTTTGCGATTTTTGCAATCTTCAGGATATTTTGCGATTTTTGCAATTTTCAGGAATTTTTGCGATTTTTGCAATTTTCAGGCATTTTTGCGATTTTTGCAATTTTCAGGAATTTTTGCGATTTTTGCAATTTTCAGGAATTTTAGCGATTTTTGCAATTTTCAGGAATTTTCGCGATTTTTGCAATTTTCAGGCATTTTTGCGATTTTTGCAATTTTCAGGCATTTTTGCGATTTTTGCAATTTCCAGTCATTTTGCGATTTTCGCAATTTTCAGGAATTTTTGCGATTTTTGCAATTTTCAGGAATTTTTGCGATTTTTGCAATTTTCAGGAATTTTTGCGATTTTTGCAATTTTCAGGAATTTTTGCGATTTTTGCAATTTTCAGGCATTTTTGCGATTTTTGCAATTTTCAGGCATTTTTGCGATTTTTGCAATTTTCAGGAATTTTTGCGATTTTTGCAATTCTCAGGAATTTTTGCGATTTTTGCAATTTTCAGGAATTTTTGCGATTTTTGCAATTTTCAGGAATTTTCGCGATTTTTGCAATTTTCAGGCATTTTTGCGATTTTAGCAATTTTCGGGCATTTTTGCGATTTTTGCAATTTTCAGGAATTTTTGCGATTTTTGCAATTTTCAGGAATTTTTGCGATTTTTGCAATCTTCAGGATATTTTGCGATTTTTGCAATTTTCAGGAATTTTTGCGATTTTTGCAATTTTCAGGCATTTTTGCGATTTTTGCAATTTTCAGGAATTTTTGCGATTTTTGCAATTTTCAGGAATTTTAGCGATTTTTGCAATTTTCAGGAATTTTCGCGATTTTTGCAATTTTCAGGCATTTTTGCGATTTTTGCAATTTTCAGGCATTTTTGCGATTTTTGCAATTTCCAGTCATTTTGCGATTTTCGCAATTTTCAGGAATTTTTGCGATTTTTGCAATTTTCAGGAATTTTTGCGATTTTTGCAATTTTCAGGAATTTTTGCGATTTTTGCAATTTTCAGGAATTTTTGCGATTTTTGCAATTTTCAGGCATTTTTGCGATTTTTGCAATTTTCAGGCATTTTTGCGATTTTTGCAATTTTCAGGAATTTTTGCGATTTTTGCAATTCTCAGGAATTTTTGCGATTTTTGCAATTTTCAGGAATTTTTGCGATTTTTGCAATTTTCAGGAATTTTTGCGATTTTTGCAATTTTCAGTCATTTTCGCGATTTTTGCAATTTTCAGGAATTTTTGCAATGATCAGGAATTTTTGCGATTTTTGCAATTTTCAGGAATTTTTGCGATTTTTGCAATTTTCAGGAATTTTTGCGATTTCTGCAATTTTCAGGAATTTTTGCGATTTTTGCAATTTTCAGTCATTTTTGCGATTTCTGCAATTTTCAGTCATTTTTGCGATTTCCGCAATTTTCAGGAATTTTTGCGATTTTTTGCAATTTTCAGGAATTTTTGCGATTTTTGCAATTTTCAGGCATTTTTGCGATTTCTGCAATTTTCAGGAAGTTTTGCGATTTTTGCATTTTTTTTTCTAATTTTCAGGAATTTTTGCAATTTTTGCTATTCCTGCAATTTTCAGGAATTTTCGCAATTTTCACAATTTTCAGGCATTCTTTGCAATTTTCAGGCATTTTTTCGATTTTTGCAATTTTTAGGAATTTAGGAATTTTTAATATTTTCCGGAATTCTTGCCATTTCCAGGAATTTTTCCAATTCTCAGGAATTTTTGCAATTTCAATTTTCAGGCATTCCTGCAATTTTTGCAATTTTCAGGAATTTTTGCAATTTTCAGGAATTTTTGCAATTTTCAGGAATTTTTGCAATTTTCAGAAATTTTTGCAATTTCTGCAATTTTTGCAATTTTCAGTAATTTTTGCAATTTTCAGGAATTCTTGCAAATTCTGCAATTTTTGCAATTTTCAGGAATTTTTGCAATTTTCAGGAATTTTTCCAATTTTCAGGAATTTTGCAATTTTTGCTATTTTTGCAATTTTCAGGCATTTTTACGATTTTTGCAATTTTCAGGAATTTAGGAATTTTTAAAATTTTCTGGAATTTTTGCCATTTCCAGGAATTTTTCCAATTTTCAGTAATTTTTGCAATTTCTGCAAATTTCTGGAATTTTTGCAATTTTTGCAATTTTCAGGCATTTTTGCGATTTCTGCAATTTTCAGGAAGTTTTGCGATTTTTGAAATTTTCACATTTTTCAGGAATATTTGCGATTTTTGCAATTTTCAGGCATTTTTACGATTTCTGCAATTTTCAGGAATTTAGGAATTTTTAATATTTTCCGGAATTTTTGCCATTTCCAGGAATTTTTCCAATTCTCAGGAATTTTTGCAATTTCAATTTTCAGGCATTCCTGCAATTTTTGCAATTTTCAGGAATTTTTGCAATTTTCAGGAATTTTTGCAATTTTTGCAATTTTCAGGAATTTTTCCAATTTTCAGAAATTTTTGCAATTTCTGCAATTTTTGCAATTTTCAGGAATTTTTGCAATTTTCAGGAATTCTTGCAAATTCTGCAATTTTTGCAATTTTCAGGAATTTTTGCAATTTTTGCAATTTTCAGGAATTTTTCCAATTTTCAGGAATTTTTGCAATTTTTGCTATTTTTGCAATTTTCAGGCATTTTTACGATTTTTGCAATTTTCAGGAATTTAGGAATTTTTAAAATTTTCTGGAATTTTTGCCATTTCCAGGAATTTTTCCAATTTTCAGTAATTTTTGCAATTTCTGCAAATTTCTGGAATTTTTGCAATTTTTGCAATTTTCAGGAATTTTTGCAATTTCCAGGAATTTTTGCAATTTTCAGAAATTTTTGCAATTTTCAGGAGTTTTCGCAAATTTCAGGAATTTTTGCAATTTTTGCTATTTCTGCAATTCCTGCAGGAATTTTCGCAATTTTTGCAATTTTCAGGAATTTTTGCAATTTTTGCAATTTTCAGAAATCTGCAATTTTCAGTTTTCGCAAATTTCAGGAATTTTTGCAATTTTTGCTATTTCTGCAATTCCTGCAATTTTCAGGCATTTTTCCGATTATTGCAATTTTCAAGCATTTTTGCGATTTTTGCAATTTTCAGGAATTTAGGAATTTTTACAATTTTCCGGATTTTTAGCAATTTTTGCATTTTTCAGGAATTTTTCCAATTATCAGGAATTTTTGCAATTCCTGTAATTTTCAGGAATTTTTGCAATTTTCAGAAATTTTTGCTTTTTCCAATTTTCAGGAATTTTTCCAATTTTCAGGAATTTTTGCAATTTTCAGGAAGTTTTGCAATTTTCAGGAATTTTTGCAATTATTGCAATTTTCAGGAATTTTTGCAATTTTTGTAATTTTCAGCAATTCTTGTAATTTTTTCAATTTTCAGGAATTTTTGCAATTTTCAGGAATTTTTGCAATTTTCAGGAATTTTTGCAATTTCTGCAATTATTGCAATTTTCAGGAAGAATTTCTGCAATTTTTGCAATTTTCAGGAATTTTTGCAATTTCTGCATTTTTTCCAATTTTCAGGTATTTTTGCTATTTTTGCAATTTTCAGGCATTTTTACGATTTTTGCAATTTTCAGGAATTTAGGAATTTTCAAAATTTTCCGGAATTTTTGCCATTTCCAGGAATTTTTCCAATTTTCAGGAATTTTTGCAATTTCTGCAAATTTCAGGAATTTTTGCAATTTTTGCAATTTTCAGGAATTTTTGCAATTTCTGCAATTCCCAGGAATTTTTGCAATTTTCAGGAATTTTTGCAATTTTCGGGAATTTTTGCAATTTTTGCAATTTTTGCAGTTTTCAGGAATTTTTGCAATTTTCAGGAATTTTTGCAATGTTTGCAATTATTAGGAATTCTCACATTTTTCAGGAATATTTGCGATTTTTGCAATTTTCAGAAATTTTTCATATTTTCAGGAATTTTCAGGCATTTCTGCGATTTTTGCAATATTAAGGAATTTAGGAATTTTTACAATTTTCTGGATTTTTAGCAATTTTTGCATTTTTCAGGAATTTTTTTAATTCTCAGGAATTTTTGCAATTTCTGCAATTTTTGCAATTTTCAGGAATTTTTGCAATTTTTGCAATTGTCTGGAATTTTTGCAATTTTCAGGAATTTTTGCAATTTTTGCAATTTTCAGGAATTTTTCCAATTTTCAGGAAATTTTGCAATTTTCAGGAATTTTTGCAATTTTCAGGAATTTTTGCAATTTTTGTAATTTTCAGCAATTTTTGCTATTTTTAGGAATTTTTACAATTTTCCGGAATTCTTGCAATTTTTGCAATCGTCAAGGATTTTCGCGATTTTCGCAATTTTTAGGAATTTTTGCAATTTTCCGAAATTTTTGCTTTTTGCAATTTTCAGGAATTTTTCCAATTCTCAGGAGTTTTTGCAATTTTCAGGAATTTTTGCAATTTTTGCAATTTTCAGGCATTTTTACGATTCTTGCAATTTAAAGGAATTTAGGAATTTTCAAAATTTTCCGGAATTTTTGCCATTTCCAGGAATTTTTCCAATTTTCAGGAATTTTTGCAATTTCTGCAAATTTCAGGAATTTTTGCAATTTTTGCAATTTTCAGGAATTTTTGCAATTTCTGTAATTCCCAGGAATTTTTGCAATTTTCAGGAATTTTTGCAATTTTTGCAATTTTCAGGCATTTTTACGATTCTTGCAATTTAAAGGAATTTAGGAATTTTCAAAATTTTCCGGAATTTTTGCCATTTCCAGGAATTTTTCCAATTTTCAGGAATTTTTGCAATTTCTGCAAATTTCAGGAATTTTTGCAATTTTTGCAATTTTCAGGAATTTTTGCAATTTCTGTAATTCCCAGGAATTTTTGCAATTTTCAGGAATTTTTGCAATTTTCGGGAATTTTTGCAATTTTTGCAATTTTTGCAGTTTTCAGGAATTTTTGCAATTTTCAGGAATTTTTGCAATATTTGCAATTATTAGGAATTTTCACATTTTTCAGGAATATTTGCGATTTTTGCAATTTTCAGAAATTTTTCATATTTTCAGGAATTTTCAGGCATTTCTGCGATTTTTGTAATATTAAGGAATTTAGGAATTTTTACAATTTTCTGGATTTTTAGCAATTTTTGCATTTTTCAGGAATTTTTTTAATTTTCAGGAATTTTTGCAATTTCTGCAATTTTTGCAATTTTCAGGAATTTTTGCAATTTTTGCAATTTTCTGGAATTTTTGCAATTTTCAGGAATTTTTGCAATTTTTGCAATTTTCAGGAATTTTTCCAATTTTCAGGAAATTTTTGCAATTTTCAGGAATTTTTGCAATTTTTGTAATTTTCAGCAATTTTTGCTATTTTTAGGAATTTTTACAATTTTCCGGAATTCTTGCAATTTTTGCAATCGTCAAGGATTTTCGCGATTTTCGCAATTTTTAGGAATTTTTGCAATTTTCCGAAATTTTTGCTTTTTGCAATTTTCAGGAATTTTTGCAATTCTCAGGAGTTTTTGCAATTTTCAGGAATTTTTGCAATTTTTGCAATTTTCAGGAATTTTTGCAATTTTCAGGAATTTTTGCAATTTTCAGGAATTTTTTCAATTTTCCGGAATTTCTGTAATTTTTGCAATTTCTGCCATTCTCAGGAATTTTAGCAATTTTTGCAATTTTCAGGCTTTTTTGCGATTTTTGCAATTTTATTGTTATTTAGTTTCAGACAGTTGGAAATGAACCATGTTTCAGCTTTTGATTGGAAAACTTTGGAAGTATTGTCAAAATCATCAATTCTTTCATCAGATACAACCTTTAGGTTGGAAAAGTAGGATATATAAAATTTAAGCAAGCCAAGGTTAGTTTTATTCATTACCAGTATATTTCCTGATGAAGCTACTGTGTTAGCGAAACATGTCGTGTGTGAAGGGCGCCGTACATTATGCTATTTCTCGGCAAGTTTGAGGCAATGCAATTTTCTCGCAATTTTCTCAATTTATTGCGAGTCGCCGTACATTATTGAGATATTTCTGTCATATTTTCTTGTTCATATCCACTTTTTTCAGGTTTTTTGAGCCTTCAATGTACCTTTCGAGGTTAGTTGGTGTTTCAGGCTACGTTATGGAGAAAATTTGTATTTTATCAAGATGCTACGATGAATATTACTAAAAATTTTACTAAACTTGCCTTGAAATTGCAGGAGAAATAGGACTGGTTCTATTACGAAACTTGCATGAAACTTGCGGTGAAATATCATGGACGCATGCGCATCATTGTTCGATTCAAAATTGCATTGCATCGAACTTGCTGGTAAATAGCATAATGTACGGCGCCCTTGAGAATTTTGTAGTTTCTACATTTGCCATGGATTTTCATCAAGTAACGGCCGAAAGTGAAAAGAAACAGTAGGAATTTGAAAAAATGAAATCCTCACTCAAAAGCAAAGCATATTATATTATGTTCAATTTTTCCTACTAGGTGGATCAATTATTCGCAAAAACATCCAGCCTTGAAGATCCTTTCTCCTTCATAAACACATCTAGGTATAGAAGAATCAACTATGATAATATATTCATTTCAATTACCTACTCTGTGAATTTTTCAACATCATAGTCACTCCCCTAGATTTGCAATATTCATTTAATTCTTGAGAAACGAAATGCAAACTAACATTACCTCAAATTGGGGTATTTTGATGCTGCGAATCTCATGTTTTCGAAGTACTTAGTGAAACATACTTTATTGAACGAATATCTGCTAAAAAGCTCCCTTGAATCACAAGAGAACATAAGTGAACAGTCAAATCACTACCAAAAAATCGAAATAATACACACAAGCAGATGAACCATTTCAAAACAATTTGTTTTCATATAGTTTCACAACAGGCCACTTTGGCGCTGCGATCTTAAATTACGAGAGTCTAAAGCTTTCGAACCATTCCCAAACCTCATTGTCAGATCACAGTGAATCACATGATACATTATGGACGCATGCGTATTCGCTCGTAGAAAAACTTAAAATCACGATGTATCGTGCTTAAAATTATTAACGACAGCCTCGGGATCTCGGGAGGAAGGAAAAACAACCTTGAAAGCCTAAATCTCTAAACAACTGACCACAGTCGACTGACGCCATGCTATTAGAGGACAAGGACCAGAATGGATTTCCTTGGCCAAATTCAGATAATTTACTGCGGAAAATAATCATATGTAATACCACAAGTGATAATATTTTGCCGGAAATATTCCGTGATTGTTACGACAGCTTGTTGCCTAGTAACTTCGTGAATGACATTGTTATCAAAACTACGAGCCGTAGGCGAGTAGTTTTGGATCAATGTCATGAGCGAAATTAGAGCAGCAAGCTGGAGTCGTATGTCAATCCACGAATATTTCCTGGAAAAATAGTATCACGAGTTGTATTCGTATGACTATTTCATGATTGAATGAGACAATATGTATAAAAAAAGGAAACATAATGTGAAGAGGAACGTATAATGATAGTTATGAAATATAGAATTCAATTTTTTAGAAATTAACTACCTACTTATAGTTATTCACAAAGTGGAATGTACAATTTTGATAAACAGTATTTTTTTTATTATCTTGGAGATGGTTGCTCTCAAAAGAGTGTATACAATTGCTATCCAATTCAAACAAAATAATTTGAATTTATGTGACATGAAATAATTTAAAAAAAAGATATCGTCGCCAAGAAGCTCGAACCATCGACCTTCGTATCTTCGCGCAACAACCCTATCAGCTGAGCTACATCATCTGGTAATTAGGTCACAATAACTTGAGTGATTAAAGAAGATTAGTTTAAAAGGAATTTGAATTCTAGTATTGTTGTGTTTGACCGTCAACAAATATGCAAACTTTTTAAAGTACACATGAAACGTTCAACAACAATAAAATTGTCTTGCCTTTCGTACAAAATGTCTCACTAACGCGAATTATGAGTAAATAAAATAAAGTAGGTACCTACCTAGGTTATTGTCTTAGATTTGAATCCAGAGCAATATTGACCAGACACGATGTCAAAATTTTATCGCTGATAAACGAGGTTCGTTGGTCACGTTTGGGTCAATTCAGCTTCTGCATTGGTAGAGCAAGTCCGATAAAATTTATTGAACAAAACATATCGCCAGAATACAGAATTAACCATGAAAATGGTCAATTCTGATTGGTTCTCGAGATCAAGAGTGGAATAGTCATCAGAAAACATGAGGCTGTGTCAAGTCATTCGTTCGACCACAGTGGTGATACCAGGATGGTCAATGGTTGACTCGACTCCCAGCAAAAATAACGTGGTAACTTTGCGGGCAGGTTTGAAACGTGACCGATATTCCCAAACAGCTGGTTGGTCAAACTGATGGTCAGACTTCATACTGAACGTATGTGCTGGTCAAACCATAGACTTGACACAGCCCGAATCTCAACATATCACGTGATGGGAATGGTTCGAAAGACTTAGGCACTTCTCTGAAGTTCAGTCGCCTTAAGGCGGGCCTTTCGCGACAGCTTTCCGACCGAATATATATATATACTAGTTCAACAACTATTTCCAGGTGTCAGTGTGATGTCGAAATCGGAATAAAATAATTAAATTACAGCTTTCACAGCTATTGTAGAGTTCTTCGATTTCGTCTGTTACAGCAGGTCACCAATAGGTGGCACACAATTGAATGCAATCGTAGGTAATTGGATTATGTACGTGCAGTGTTGCCAGAGCTACTGCTCCACGGGCCTGCTGAACATGATTCCACTTTTCACTCCATTCAAGTCAAGCAAATTCTCGCTACTCGCTACAATGAAAATTTATGTCATGAGTGATTTTTGAAACTGTCTTCACAAGTAGTCTTTCGAATATTTCTTTTCCTTTTTAATTTCATTTCCTACTAATATAACTTATCATTATTGGCGTCACCAGAAAAACTTCCAAGGATGGGGATCGAAATCATTGTTCAGGGCAAAATAGTCTGTGTAATTCAGAAATAATGTGTGCAAGATTTTTTATCAAGTTCAGATGGCTATAAATAGAAATTTCGTGTATTCTGTATAGGGTATATACGTAGACGATTGCCTAGTTTCAAATATCTTCATTCTTACGAATTCACACTGCTATTACTGATATAAGGGTTATATTGATATATACAGTGTGTAGAATGTAAGAAACCCTTGATTCAAATTTCATGTTCTCTAATTCAGACCTGCTTGCTGAAATACAAATTTCGATCATAATTGCACTTATGAAAAAAACAGTTTTTTCGAAGTGAGAACTTCTAGGCGCGTTGAGCACTTTTTTGGGTGGAGAAAAACATTGGATTTCGCGTCATCGTCACGACCCGTCCCGTGTCCCGTTATCGTGAGGTCAATGAATAGCAATAAATTTGAAGAGTGCAGTATCCCAGTATCGCATCTCATCTCATATTATGTAGTATTTTGTAATTATGATTAGATTCTATTCTAAATTGGTATATGGAAGTTTTCGGGGTCGGAGATTATGATTCTTTCGTGAAAATTAGGACATTGAAGATGGCTGACGAGTTTTATAATAATTATGATCCCATTCTATTCAAAATTGGTGTCTGGGGGTTCTCGGCGTCGGAGATTATGATTCTTTCATCATGGCTCCACCACCATGGCGCACGAGTTTCGTAATTATGATTCTATGCCATTTGAAATTTGTATCTGGGGTTTTTTGGGGTCGGAGATTATGAATCCCGAACTGAAAAATTCAAGATGACGGATTCAATATGGCGGACGAGTTATGTGATGATGATTCTAACCTATTCAAAATTTATATATAGGGGTGTTTGGGGTCGGAGATTATGATTCTATCGTCAAAATTGGGAAATTCAGGATTGCAGATCCAATATAGCGGACAAGTTTTCTAATTTTATTATCCGATTCTATTCAAAATTTTTACTGGTGTTTCAGGGGTCGGAGATTTTGAATCATTTGTCAAAATTAGGAGATTCAAGCGAACACCATCTCAAAAGTTTTTGTTAGTCTATCTTAGACAGCGAATGTTTTTAGGTAATAAAGTTTGTCGAGTTGATAAAAATTCTGTTTGATAGTGATAAAACAGTGTATAGTGTGAGTGTGATTATATCGTACCAAAGTTTCCAGGATTTCCTGGTTTCGGTCTTCAACATAACGGCGAGAAATTGATTTGCCATCATATGCTTTCTATATCTCACAATCCATTTTGTTTTAATGGTCAACTTTTTTTAAATCATTCGAAAATCGAATTATAATGAAAAAAATATAAGAAAATTATGTTCATGCTGATATAAAACTCACAAAGTTATTGTATGAGGAATTTTAAAATGAAATATTTTTCTTGAACAACCTCTGTTTCTCCAAAACTAACAACATTTTCTATGAGAGATGTGTGGCTGCATCTTGATATTCTGATGTTTACTATTTCTAGCTCACACATTGACCATTTTCATGCTGATTTAAAACTTACAAAGTTATTGTATGAGGAATTTCAAAATAAAATATTTTCCTTGTACACCCTGTTTCTCCAAAACTAACAGCATTTTCTATGTGAGATGTGAGATGTGAGACTGAATCTTCATATTCTTATGTTCTTATTTCTAGCTCACACATTGACCATTTTGAATGAATAATCCTTTATATATTTCAAAGAAAATTTTAATATCACGGAATTCATTGAATTTCAAAAATCTTCCCCAAAGAAGATGTAAGTGGAATATGAAGTATCTACCTACGATAATTCTCTAAAACATGAACTGGATGTTCGATAACGTCTCCAAATGTCTCTAAAAAAAAAAGCGGCTGCTATATTTTCAAATATTTCGTATGTGGCTGACTTTCCCGTTGCCTCGCCTTTCTGCCCATTCTTATGAATTTTTGCGACATATCATTTGCAGCAGCTTGCAACACTGGCTTTTCAATTATTGATTATATCCCGGTTAGTTTGAAGTTCATCTGAAGTTCATGCAATTCAAAGTGGCACGTGGCGACTGCGGAAAGACGGGGAATCACCGCGCGACCAATGAATATCCCCCCGGTTCGCCGCGGGAGGGAGAGAGACATATAACGATTTCTCGCTCAGTTTTGTTTTGTTGCCGTGGCGGTATTATCCTTTGTGAACATCGCCATATCAATGGATCCAAAATCTGATAACTGTACTCTGAGACGAATTTTTTTGCATGAGTTTTAGAGTGAAATAACCTGAACTTTTGACACAGATTAACAAATAAGCTTTTTGAAGTTTGTTCCACAACTGTGCCATTCCTATTATTTCCATCTATATGCTGACATAATTATCGATCTCATGAATAGAAATGAAGAAATTCTGCTGAATTTGTATGTTTAAATTTTCAGGTCTAGCTACTTATATAATTATAATTCAGTGACAAAATCTATGCCGTTTCAAACTACTCTATTTATTTTCTAGTTCTTTTTAGTTCGGTTCTCTATACCTCTTCATTTTTTCAAACTACTCTTTATTTTCTACTCACTTCTTTTTAGTACGGCTATCTATAAAAAGGTGTTTCATTAGTTTTTCAAACTAATATTTATTACAATAGCTGATACCCGGCAAACGTTTTTCTGCTATATACAATTATTTCCAGAAAATATGTTTTTAGTTAAATATTTATCAACATACTTTTATTCATTTGTTTTCTAATTCTTCTCCGACCCCGAAAACACCCAGATACAAATTTTGAATAAAATCGGATCATAACTACAGAACTCAGTTGCCATCCTCCATCTTCAATTTCCTTATTTTGATGAACAATCATAATCTCCCATCCCAAAATCCCCCATATACAAATTTGGAATGGAATCGGATTAAGTTACAAAACTCGTCAGCCATATTGAATCTGCCATCTTGGATTTCCAAATTTTGATAAAAGGATCATTATTTTCGACTCCGAAAACCCCCCGATACCAATTTTACATAGAATCTGATCATAATAATTAAAAAACTCTTCCACCATATTGGATCCACCATTTTGAATTTCCCCATTTTGACAAATGATTCATAATTATCTACGACCTCTAAAACCTCCAGATACCAATTTTGAATAGAATCTGACCATAATTACAAAACTCGTCCGCCATATTGGATCCGCCATTTCGAATTTCCTAATTTTGATAAAAAATCATAATCCCTGACCTCGAAAACCCCCAGATACCAATTTTGAATGATATCTGACCAATCTGTTCTGTTCAGCACCAAAACATAGGCTGATGCTCTTAGATTCCATCCAGAGAAGAGCCATTCGCCTGGTGGGTGACGCCATACTCACTCACTCTTTGACATCATTGGAACACCGTAGAAAGGTCGGCGACCTTTCACTTTTCTATCGATACTTCCACGGGAAATGGCTATCATCCCTCCACTAGCAATACCAGTCAGACGAAGTAGACAAGCCCAGTCAGCACATCCTCTCGTTGTCCACCTCGAAAGATGTCGAACAGCACTTTATCAAAACTCCTTCATCCATAGAACGGCTAGGCTCTGGAATTCAGTGCCCGAGGAAGTATTCCCAACAACAAATAATCTCCAGAAGTTCAAAAAAAAAACTCCAATACCTACCTCCTGTCCCTTTCCTCCCTAGGAACGCACGATGTTCTTTGAACATTATAGGGATTTCCTTTCGTGCGCTCCAAGCGATACAAAAAATAATTACAAAACTCGTCCGCCATATTGGATCCACCATTTTGAATTTCCTTATTTCGATGAAGAAATCATAATCTCCGACCTCGAAAACCCCCAGATACCAATTTTGGATGGAATCTGACCATAATTACAAAGCTCGTTCGCCATATTGGATTCGCCATCTTGAATTTCCAAAATTCGACTAAATATTCATAATCTCCGACCCCGAAAACCCCTGAGTACCAATTTTGAATGAAATCGGATAACTATACTCGGTCGCCATATTGGATCCGCCATTTT
Source organism: Phaedon cochleariae (assembly GCA_918026855.4). NCBI lineage: Eukaryota > Metazoa > Arthropoda > Insecta > Coleoptera > Chrysomelidae > Phaedon > Phaedon cochleariae. The sequence continues at coordinate 55,039,275 of OU896713.1, read as the reverse complement.
GTATTTTCTATTTGAAAAATAGATTACGACCGATTCTCATGCCTACCGAATACGCACAAAAAATTTCATACGAATCGGTCGAGCCGTTTCGGAGGAGTTCGACCACTATGACCGTGACCGTGACAGGAGAGTTTTATATATTAGATTTGTTCGTCTTACAAACACTCGGAGAACCTCCCCTTGAAATATGCCCAGATAATTGAATAATACCCTCTGTATTATCACGTCGCCTAGATTTCATAATATGTCCGAGTAATATGTATAACATTGGCAACGGTGTAAACGGGTTTGAATTCATCATCTCTCCTAAGCGCCATCTGCTTGCAATACAATGCACCATTCCTCTCTGCCGCAGTCTGTCATTTCGAACACTGCCATCTATCAGGTAGTGCCTGAACTACCACATCCTAGTTTCCTGCATTATATTCTTTCAAGAAATGGAGTTTACCGAGATCAGCTGGGATGAATGGGTATTTTGTTGACAGAATAATCGTTTTTGTTGCTTCCTGTTCGAATGGTACCATTTCAAGAGCTGATATTTCAGTGACACCTCGCCGAATTTCCAACAATTGTACTGAGATCGAAAATATTTCAATTTATGACAAAAAAATTTCAATGTTTACGTTTTTCAAAAATCTGTATCTTCTATAAATAAATGAGTTTCGACTCCGTATGATAACCAGGCCCTAGTCCCAACCTTCTTTTTTACGATGATTTAATCAGTTTTTCAATTGAATCATTCATAAGCCCAAATAGCAACAACTAGTGCAGGCCTGCATGTCGATTTGGTTGAATCTCTCCTCTTAAGAAAACAGGCTCTTGATTACTTTGAGAGCTGTGATTAATGACATAATATACGCCTGTCCTGTGTTCTGCAGTGCCTTGTCTACACAAATAAGTAGATTACAGGTACTGCAAAACAAGGTTATCCGTACAAATGTAATCGATATTCCTGAGAAGTAGATCTTTACGAATAGTGTCATGATATTCCACGCATACAAGATTCAACCAGAGCTAAACATGGAATCTATAAGAAACATATGGATACCGACGTATCAGGAAACTCCTATAATCGAGTTGTAAAATTCTCATCACGAAAATTGAAGAGCACCCGAAATTATCGGCAATCGCGTAAGCACTTCTCTGCCTATAAAAGTGGGCTGCCCCAGAGGCCGAATTGGTCTAGAGGCCCATTCATCATGTCAATGTTTGTATTCAACCCTAACCCTACTGGGTTCACCTCGGAAATCGCCCACTGAAAGAAGCATAGCTTCAGGAAATGGGACTCATATGTGTCAGGGCTTCAATCATGGATTAACTACCCTCTTGGCTAACACCAGCCAACTCTGCACTGCGCGGAGGATAGTTTAATTCATATACCTTTCTTATTGTGATTCTCCTTCTCCTCCTCTCCTCCTCCTCCTTCTCTTTCGATACTGCTCATGTAATCACAGAAATAGTGAATGAATTAATTTGAAATCTGTATGCTATGCCTGCGGTCGAGGGTTCAGTCCTTGCGAAGGACAACTTTTTTTTTTAGAAATTTTGGCCGGGTACGGTAAGATTGTTCAGAAATTATGGCAGAGTTAGGTTAAATTGTTTAGCGAGAGAGAAGTCTCATTTTTTTCATGTAGAACGGATATTGTTTTCCTTCCCTGATTTATCAATATATTTCTTCATTATATTCCCAGACAGCACTGGATATTCATAGAATATTCTCTAAATATGCTAAAAAGGAGGAGTATATTCCGAATATTCATCGATTATTCCTAGAATATATACATGCCTCTGGAACATCTAAAAGGAATATTCTAAAGTGAATAGTCGGACATGTTCAGGGAATATTCAGGTATGAATCTTCCAGGAATATTCCCAACTGAATATTCTCTGTTGTATATTCATGAAATATACCCAACTGAATATTCTGTGCGGTATATTCATGAAATATACCCAACTGAATATTCTGTGCAGTATATTCATGAAATATTCTCAACTGAATATTCTGTGGTGTATATTCATGAAATATTCCATGAATATTCCTATGTTTCTCAACACATAAATACCATTTATTATTTCAGAGATGTGAGTATCGAACATCAATTAGATATAAGGGGATTTTGAAACAAAAAGTGTTTATGATCCGATTTCGAACAATGCTCTCACAAGAACTTGATATGATGGTATAACATTATTCAATTCGATTACTGGCCTAGTGGTCAAGGCGTTGCTCTGATAGTCTTGAGGTCACGAGTTCGATCCCTACTTGGGTCACATTTTTTTATTTCAGAATATGTTTATTGGAATATTCCAGGAACATTCAACATAGAATATTCTTTTGGGTATATTCTATGATTATCTGAGGAATTCCCATTCGCATATTTAGAGAATATTCCACAGATATTCCGGAATATTCCAGATTATTTCTAGAATATTCCAATATTCCAAAAGGAATATGATAGGGAGATTCATGGAATATCTGGTGCTGTCTGGGTTGAAAGCCAAATATTGGATGAGAGTGCAGGAGTTGTCTGCAGACATTCGTTTTTGAACACATCCCGCTCTTGAAATTCATTTTCCATAAATGAATTTGAAGACTCTGGAAGTTTTGACCACAAAGACATAGTTTCCATAAATTCTTTGCAAATTTTCTGCCACTTCAACACATCCTATCCACTGAACTATAACCCTATCCTATCTTCTCCAACTTGATACCTGATTGGGTGTCAATACGGAAGCTGTCTCTGCAGGATCATATATCTACTATTTCTATATATGGCGCATCGCCTATACGATATCTCAACAAACATGGGATCAGAATAAGAGCGTTGATTGATATATTACGCTTACGCTGGGAAGATGCCCAACCTTATGGGGCAAAACGAGGTCCAAAAAAATCTCACAACTAGATGGCGTACCATAGTTCGAAATCTCACATAGTGGCGGCGATAGTGTCGAACGACGTCGGAGCAATACTTCGTAATTTGACTGGCAGGTGCGCCACTTACGAAGAGAATCTATTGGAATACAGATGGCGTGCGACTTGGAACAATTAAACAATCCATAATCCAGAACGCTTGTATCGAATCCACGATCAATCAGTACGATTCTGACTAATATGGCGGTAAATTCGAATTAGTTAGTAATAGTTTTACTGGATGTGCTTCTAACGAGCGCATCACGGACGTGAGATCATGAAAAAAGTTTATAGAAATCGAATTGGAGTGGATCACAAAATTTAATGTCTCAATAATAAATGCTTCCATTTTTGGCGATTGTGGAATAAACTGGTCAGCGGATATCAATATATAAGCTGCTCATAAATTTGATTGAAATTCACGAACCCGGACCAGTGTTGTCACCTTAGTGTATTTTACCCTAGAACTGAATCTAAATAGGTCTGTTTGAGTGGAATTCCATATTTTATTATGTCGAATTACTAAATCAAACTATAATTCACTGTCGCAAATCATTTTCTTGTCAGAGCTATGTACAATTTTTGAAATTTTTATTATTGAAATTACTGATATTTATCACATGAAAAACGCGGAACATTGCGTGACAATTCTAAACCGCTATCAATCCAAAGTATTATATACTGGTATATGATCCGACCTATGTATTGCCGAAACTTGGAGTGCCAATAATTTCCTTTGACTTTTGTGGGGCGGCCGACTCGGTGCGTTTGTCGGCGATAGGGCTGCCAAGCCGTCGTTTGTCGCCCTAACAACACAAGTACATCCTATAGGGACTTCCCAGGGACGTCCCTAATTTTATACAAGGACATCCCAGAGATATCCTTTGTCGGGACAGAGTACATACTAGGGACGTCCCAGGGACATCAGCTGGCTGACAAAAAAAGCATCCAAGGGATTTCCGTCTGGTACGTCCCTGGGATGTACCAAGAACGAAGAAAGGATATCTCTAGGAGGTCGCAAGGATATTCCAGGGACATTCCTTCGACAAAAGAAAAAAATGTAGGTCGAGTAGGGTTTGAACCCGGGACCTTTAGCTTATCAGGCACGCACCTTACTCCATCGGCTGATATGCCTTCTGAAGATTTATATATGTGCCAAACAGATTTTTAAACAGGACCTAGCTGCAGAAACCTGAATAAATACGACTTTGTTAGGATTTGGGTATAATTATTATTATCATTCGTGGAATCGTGGATGTTTAAAAATGAGGGGCATTATGCATTTACGATTTCTGTTTGCGAAAAATGGTCATTTCTTGAGAAGTTCTGAGACAATTTTCTTTATTTTCATCACAATTATCTACCGAAAAAAAACATACTGTGAAAAATGGTTCATAAAAGCTTGCAGCTTCAACTCTTGTAATCCAATAAATAATTGAATTCTATACAGAGTGGGCCTTTGAAAACGAAACAGAGGCTCTGTATAATAGGTCGCCAGTACCCGATTATGAAAAAAATCTGATACACGTTAACTACATTTTCGAGGAGGACATCGTTCTAAAATATTTTCAGCTCTGCGGCGTTGCCGCTTCTAACGAAAAGAAGCAACAACTTTGTTATTTCAAATGGAACACTTTGTATTTTATTGCATTTTTAGATTCTCCCCAAAGAGCTGATTTCATCAATGCATCACACTTGGGGTCTAGCTGTGAAGGTTTCAGGGATATAAAGTGTTCAAAATCGAGATTTTTCAACATTAGCATTTTTTTGTGTCGAAACTATTCATTATTGGTCAAAACGGCCTTCATGTCCCTATCTCAACTTGTGATTTACTATCTACTGACATTTATTTGAAACAAATACAGGGTGGTTCAAGATTCAGTATTCTGATGTTCCAATAGTTATGACTCACTCTGTATATTATGCCTATTATAGATGATGTATTTTATTTCATTTTTATAGTGAACCATTAACAATCAAAGATTCAAAGATATCTGACTATTTATTTTCTATCTACTGATGAGACTCTAAGAAATTATCACATTCCATTCAGATTGATTATATTATCAATATTTCGTAATGTCTTATTAATACAAAACTTTTTAATATGGATACAAATTGAGTGAAAAAAATAATCAACGAAAAATGCGTGAGATGTTTTTCCAGATATACATATATATTGGTCTAGGCAAAGTATGACAAGTTATTCACAAGGGAATTTAAAAAATGCCACGGAGTAGGAACCAACTGAGTGAGAGATCATAATATGTTCTTCTCTCTTCGGCAAGGAACCGAGGGAAAAATCAATACTCGCAACCCGTTGTTATTGTTGCGGATTGCGAATTCCCCATATATATACGTCCATGGGATTCACCGACCGTAGCAAACATTTTTTTATCGGAACCGGTCGGGCGGGTCGGGTCTCATCGTAGAAGACAAGGATGAACATGAATTTCTGGAGCGATAGCACGCGGTGGGATGGGATCTGTAATTCTGTACAAAAGTGTAGTAATCTGTACAATTAGTTCAGACATATTCTGTGTGCCTAGTGGAGTCGCTACCTCACAGTGGCTAAACGATAGACGAGGGGATGAGCGGGGCATCGACTCGCAAATAACACAGGTTGGGCATCTTCCCAGCGTAAGCGTAATATATCAATCAACGATAAGAGGTACTTTTTGAATCTATGAGAAGGACGGAAAGTGAAGGATGGAAACAGCCATATTGGTTTGACAAGTTTCGTATTATTTTTTCCCTACGTATGCATCAACGCCTATTGGACGATTTCGTTACCTATAGACAGAAGTTGTTCCCGCTTTGAGGACAGCTATGCTGCATATATGAGTAGTAGATATATGATTCGGATAAATGAAGCTAACACATTTTCACGGTTCTGTCCCGACACGCATGTGGATTTTACATTATCTGTTGGCTACACTGCTCACTAAATTTTTAGCCGTCATTTGCGTTGGTGTAGTGGTCAGTTCTGTGTTTCACACAAATCAGCAAATCGTAATTTGTGAATCTACCAACCTTTTGCTTTCTCTTTCTTTACATCTAAACTGTGCATACTACTAGGTAGTTGACGTCGTTTTTGGTGATTTGAATTGAAAAAGAAAAATATATTTTATATGAGACATATGCAGCTATAAAATGTAAGTTTGTTGCCATTTTCCATATTGTATCATTATGTTATAGTTTACGATAATTATTATTTAAATTAATTCAGAAAATGAAGAACATATTTTAATAACAGACAAGGGAATCAGGGGATTCACATACCAGGGCTCGACATATTATCATTGGACAACCCATGGTTTCCACTGTTTATAGAGTTCTGAAGGATATTCAAACTTGGCAGGGGCGTTGGATTCAAGAATTGTGAGATTTTGCGATATTTTATACTCTCCCATAACTTCCTATTTTATCGAAAACAACTCCAATTTTTTATTTTCAATTTGGATACCTTCAATTTTATTCCATAATCAGATTAATCAGTTAGGAATTATTATAACAATTTCATCGATACCCGGTTTGAAAGGATATTTTGAACGATTACGAAGCTATTTTCCTTTGAACTTTACATATTATGATCAATGTCTGTATACTTACAATGAGCAAATGGTGATTTTGGATGTAATCATTTGAAAAAATTATATCAAATCCAGTATGGTTAAATTCGTTATGAGAATCCCTACACCGATAATTGAATAAAATACAGGGTGTCTTGTGTCCTATTTGTAAATCGTTAGCCGTGTGAACACGGCTGCCTGGCAGCTGGCAGCTGCTAGGATTTCCATCTGCCAGAATTTCCGATGTTACCCGAAGACCAGTGGCGTCACGTTTTTTAATGAAAATTATATTATAATGGTTAAAAATTTTGAATAAATGTCTCATTTCGATAAAAAGGCTGATAATAGCAGAGAATGATCATAGGTATTGGAATCTATATTGTTTTCCACAGTTGAAAGCAATAGTGAAATAATAAAAACATGATAATTGACTGACTGAACAATAAAATATTAACATTTTGTTACACTTTTTATCAGGAAAGTTAGATGGTTTCTAGGTATTTCTGACAATGTTATATTTTATCAAACTTCATCCTGACAGTCGAATGCGAAGTACTAGATTTGATTTTTTCAAATTTTATCCGTTTTAGCGGTGAAACGTCAACTCATCCCCATTAGGAAGAAATTATTTCGTATAGATATGATCAAATATGTCACAAAGAACTGTTTATTTCATATTCAATCCTGACAGTCGAATGCGAAGTACTAGATTTGATTTTTCAATTATTATCCGTTTTAGGGGTGAAACGTGGGTGAAACGTCATCTCATCCCCATTAGCAAGAAATTATTTCCTATAGATATGATCAAATATGTCACAAAGAACTGTTTTTTTTTTTTCATATTTCATCCCGACAATCGAATTCGAAGTACTAGATTTGATTTTCTCAAATTTTATCCGTTTTATAGGGGTTTAGGGGTGAAACGTCAACTCATCCCCATTAGCAAGAACTTATTTTGTATAGATATGATCAATTATCTCACGAAGAACTGTTTTTTTCATATTTCATCCTGACAGTCGAATGCGAAGTACTAGATTTGATTTTTTAATTATTATCCGTTTTAGGGGTGAAACGTCAACTCATCCCCATTAGCAAGAACTTATTTCGTATAGATATGATCAAATATGTCACAAAGAACTGTTTTTTTATGTTTCATGCTGACAGTCGAATGCGAAATACTAGTTTTGATTTTTCCAAATATTATCCGTTTTAGGGGTGAAAACGTCAACTCATCCCCATTAGCAAGAAATTATTTCGTATGGATATGATCAAATATGTCACAAAGAACTGTTTTTTTTTCACATTTCATCCTGACTGTCGATTGGGAAGTACGAGGTTTGATTTTTTTCAAATATAATATCTCTTTCAAGAGTGAAATGTCATCTCAACCCCCCCATCAGCAAGAAATTGGTTCGCCACAAAGAATTGGTTTTTCTATATATTTCACGAGTTTGATAAAATATAACAATGTCAGAAAGACCTAAAAACCTTCTAACTTTCCTGATAGAAAGTGTAACAAAATGTTAATATTTTATTGTTCAGTCAGTCAATTATCATATTTTTATTATTTTCCTATTGCTTTCAATTGTGGAAAACAATATAGATTCCAATACCTATAATCATTCTCTGCTATTATCAGCCTTTTTATGGAAATGAGACATTTATTCAAAATTTTTTCATTATAATACAATTTCCATCAAAAAACGTGACTCCACTAGTCTTTGGCTAACATCGGAAATTCTGGCAGATCGAAATCCTAGCAGCTGCCAGGCAGCCAGATTCACACGGGACAGAGTTGACTGCCAAAATTTTCGAACTTTCCCGATTGACCAGTGGCCCGCGTTTCCCCCCATTTCGGGATTTTGGGTATCGAATATGGAAATTGCTCATTTGCTTTTGATTGCGATGATGCGATGTATAAAGTTGAGCTCGGCGATGTTGAAACTAACAAAAACAAAATCAATCAGCGGAAATATGAAACCCATTATTATCATGATTGACCAACAGGAGGAACAACGTACTCAAAGTCTGTCGACCACAATATTTAATATCAAAAATATAATCAGTGTGACTATAGTTTCGGCTCTACGGCCATCTTCAGATACGATAAAAAAGTACCTAGAAAGTAATAAGTAGTACAGGTGTTGAACAAAATGGTAGCTGAGGAAGAGATGACATACCTGCTATGTGAAAAAACATCTTAACATTAAAAAAAAATTATCAGTAATAATCGGATCGTTATAATAATCAGTCCAGCCTCACAATCAACAAGCTTTGTAACGGCTGAAAAGCCAAAAGAACATTACAATAAGTAAGTTCAACATCAAGTGAGCTTCACCTGACTGCAATCAAACCATCAAAGGAAAGACACAGAAATGTAAAAATTGAAAGTGGTAATTTGACATTGACAAGACAATATTGACAATTTCAAACACAGAATGAAAAATTTCTTGAATGACAATCAATCATATGAAAAATGGAGCTCGACACCCAAAAGACACTCAATAATAAATAAAAACTGCCAATAAATATAGCAGTTCTTATTACCGTTCCGCGTGTGCCTCTGTCATCAACCTAAATGTTTTTACATTGTTATCGGATGTTTATATAATTTCTGAATTTTCATTATTAAGTGTCTTTTGGGTGTCGAGTTCCATTTTTCATATGATTGATTGTCATTCAAAAAATTGTTCATTCTGTGTTTGAAATTGTCAATATTGTCTTGTCAATGTCAAATTACCACTTTCAATTTTTACATTTCTGTGTCTTTCCTTTGATGGTTTGATTGCAGTCAGATGAAGCTCACTTTATATTACCAATTAATTCCTCTTCCTGATGTTGAACTTACTTATTGTAATGTTCTTTTGGCTTTTCAGCCGTTACAAAGCTTGTTGATTGTGAGGCTGGACTGATTATCATAACGATCCGATTATTACTGATAATTATGTTTTTCTACGTAACAGGTATTCCATCTCTTTCTCAGCTACCATTTTGTTCAACACGTGTACTACTTATCACTTTCTAGGTACTTTTTAATTGTGTCTGAAGATGGCCGTAGAGCCGAAACTATAGTCACACTGATTATATTTTTGATATTAAATATTGCGGTCGACCGACTTTGAGTTCGTTTTTTCTCCTGTTGAAAAATACCGGACCACTTTTAAGTGCCCTAGAGCCTACTTGAAATGAACAAGAATTATCATTGTGAAAGCACTGCACAGTTTGCTGTTGGGTCTCGAATCATACTCCATCGAATAAACATTCCTTACCAAATCGGCAGAAGGTATGAAAGACTAAAATTTCAAAAATATTTTTTTCTCCGATTGGCAGCAAATATTAATTTTGCTGACACATATCAATCAGCAAAGTATCATTTTTCCTGCCTAGGCAGCAAAGTGGGTACTTTGCTGATTGATATGTATCAGGAAAATTAATAATCCATAAATCGTTTATAATCTCCTTCATATTTCATTCGAGACTTCTCCGGCAACAAATGCAACTCTATATTTTTTGCCACCTCCCTTATTTCTGGGGGTGTAAGTATATAATAATTTAAATATACCGATATTTTTTCGCACAACTGTCAGAATTTTCATGAATTGTCAAACTATAATAATTATCATGGACAACTGCGATTTCTATCAAATTTCATTTTAATTGAACACTACAGGAAAAATAAAGAGATTGTGGGAATTGTAATAATTTGCAATTACAATATCCTCCTATATCATTATGAACAATCGGAGAAAAAATTATATGTTCAACTCGGCAGTCAATCTACTACTTTGCTGCCTAGTTAAACAAATAACTATATTCTCGATACTTTTGCAAATAACTGCCCAGCTGCTTTCGGGTTAGGAAGATAGGTTATCATGTGTAGAATTATGCTATCAGAAAATAATTCCTTGCTAAAGCGTATGGTATACTCCACACGAAAAAAAAAACGAAATCTGGAAAATATAATTTTTTTATACCTTCGCAAAACACTGCTCACCTGCTTTTTGGTCAGGAAGATTGGTAATCATGTGTAGAATCAAGATATCAAAAAATAAGCACTTGCAAAACAGTATGGTTGACTCCACATGAAAAAAACAGATTTTACGAAAATAGTTATTCACCTAACAAGTGCGGAAAAGTTACTTTTCCGCACGCTCGTAGGAAAATGCTTTTTTCTGCAACCGACACAAAAGTCGTCCATTTTGATACCAAAATTAGCTCTTAAATTGACGTTTCTATTACTGACACAAAAATAGGTATGTTGCTAGGCAACATATTTAGTTCCTAGGAGCTAAAGTTGAATTTTAGTTCCTAGGAGCTAAAGTTGAACTTTAGCTCCTAGGAACTAAAAACGATGTACTGGAAGTTATCAAGAATAAACAACATTGTGACGGTTGGTCATCTGGGTTGAGACGCATACCTGATTTGTTTCCGATTTCAGCAGATTTGGCATTTCATACCCATGCTGGAGATATAAATACACCTTATTATAGTTTAGTATTGGAATTATAAACATCTCAGTTGAGTATTTTTGTTATGATCAGGAAAACCTTCAAGATACAAATACTTGCTTGATCTGTATTTCATTCGTTATTCTCGGGATGGATAACTTGTTTTTGAATAATCTCGGCAAGCAATAGTTTTTTGTCTCAAACAACGATATTGTTTAGCTTCTTTTGATTATCAAACACAGTGTAGTATCGTTGATTGATAAGCGTAATATATCAATCAACGGTAGTATGGAGAGGAATAAATAATCACTATTATCATTGTTGATATGCTCACTAACCTAAAATTTTCCACGTCTTGTTCCTATAGCTGGCTCTAGCGCGGTGTTTGCCATTATAGCACCTGGTCCATACACAAATATGTCACTCTGTGGTGTTATTTATATTGAAACTACAATTCGAACATCCTAGAAAACCTAACCTGCTGTTAATGCAGGTAGAATATTCTCACCACATGGATTATTTGTCAATTGCATACATATGGCACGGCATTAGTGGTTACTTCACATGTTTCTTTGAGTTAATTGTTTCGGTTGCAGAAAAAATAGCATGTTTTATTCGGATCAAAAGTGACTTTGTTCAACTCGCAACTTGTCAAACAAAGTGTCACTTTTGATCCTAATAAAACAATCTACTATTATTAAGATAATTTTGCAAAAAACCGTTTAGCTGCTTTCGGGTCAGCAAGATCGGTATTCATGTGTACAATCATTATATTAAAGAAGAATTCCTTGCTGAATCGTATGGTAGACTCCACACGAAAAAAGAACAGATTTTTCGAAAAATTTCTCGAAATTTCTGTTTCTTTTTCGTGTGGTCTACCATACGATGTAGCGAGGTATTATTTTCTGATAGCATGATTCTACACATGATGACCTATCCTCTGGACCCGAAAGCAGCTAAGCTGTACCTAAAAAAAGGTATCGAAAAAAAATATTTTCGAAAAATCTGTTTTTTTCGTGTGGAGTCTACCATACGATTAAACAAGGAATTATTTTCTGATAGCATGATTACCTATCTTCCTGACCCGAAAGTAGCTGAGCAGTTTTCTGCAAAAGTATCGAAAAAAATTTTTTTTTGAAAAATCGGAATTTACGTGTGGTGTCTACCATACGATATAGCAAGGAATTATTTTCAGATAGCATGATTTTACACGTGATTTTTTATCTCCCTGACCTGAAAAAAGATTAGCAGTTTCTTGCAAAAGTATCTGAAAAAAATATTTTCAAAATTTCTGTGTTTTTTTCGTGTGGAAT
>OU896713.1:54982532-55026528 GCA_918026855.4 Phaedon cochleariae | reverse complement strand
GTATTCCGTAAAAATATGCATATAGGCCGAAATGGAATATGAGTATGGAGTAATAAAATTAAAATTGTTTTCAACATTATGATGGATATTTCGCATGATAATAATATTAGTCCGGATGCTAGTATAGGTACATAGCCAGTGTTCATTTGAAAATTTTCTAACCGCCATGAGTAGAGTAGTTTATTTGACCATGTTATGTAAATCACATACGGCAAGTCATAATTACAATAGCCATAGTGCTTGAAAATAAAGATAATCTTCACCCTCAATCGCTAAAGTGCAGAAATAGATGAATTATATTACAAGAATACATGATTAAAATACATGATAAGTATGTTAAAGATGGAACATCAAATGATCTGAATAAAATATTATTGCGATTTTTGTAATTTTCAGAATTTTTCCTAATTTTCAGGGAATTTTTGCATTTTTACTATCTCTGCAATCTTCAGGAATTCTTGCGATTTTTGCAATTTTCAGTTTTTTCGCTTTTTTCAGGAATTATAGCAATTTTTGCAATTTTCAGGAATTTTTGCAATCTTCAGAAATTTTTGCAATTATTGCAATTTCTGCAATTTTCAGGAATTTTTGCAATTTTCAGGAATTTTTGCTCTTCTCAGGAATTTTTTCAATTTCTGCAATGTTCAGGAATTTTTGCAATTTTCAGGAATTTTTTCAATTTTTGCAATTTTCAGGGATTCTTGCAATTTCCAGAAATTTTTACAATTTTTGCAATTTTTGCAATTTTTACAATTTTCGGGAATTTTTGCGATTTTTGCAATTTTCAGGAGTTTTTGCAATTTTCAGGAATTTTTCTTATTTTCAGGATTTTTTCTTATTTTCAGGAATTTTTGCAATTTTTGCTATTTCTGCAATTTTCAGGAATTTTTGCGATTTTTGCAATTTTCAGGCATTTTTGCGATTTTTGCAATTTTCAGGAATTTTTAGGAATTTTTACAATTTTCCGGAATTTTTGCAATTTTTGCAACTTTCAGGCATTTTTGCGATTTTTGCAATTTTTGCAAATAAAAATTTTCATTTCCCCACCTGAGACTTCAGTACGATATAGTCACCGAGCTATTTTCGGACGGCCGAAAGTGCCAGAAAACGGCAGGAATTCACGCGAATTTTTGCTTCTTCAGTAGAAAATGACACGCTGAATCGAATGTGACCATGATCAGCCCGATGGAACATATAGTTTTTGAGATATCGGCGCCCAAAGGCAGCTTTCCGATTCCATTGCCAATAGGTGCACTCCGGTAGGCTACTACGTCACAATTTTCCAAAATTCACGAATTTCCACCACAGATTCGTTCATTTCGACATCGACATGTGCATTTTTTCAGATTTTTTATAGGCCAAATAAGAATTTTCATTTCCCCGCCTGAGACTTCAGTACGTATAGTCACCGAGCTATCTTCGGACGGCAAAAAGTGCCAGAAATCGGCAAAAATTCACGCGGTTTGTTGCTTTCCCAGTCGAAAATGACACGCTGAATCGAATGAGACTATGATCAGCCCCATAGGACAGATAGTTTTCGAGATATCGGCGCTCAAAGGCAGCTTTCCGATTCCATGGCTAATAGGTGCACTCCGGTAGGCTACTACGTCTCAATTTTCCAAAATTCACGGATTTTCACCACAGACTCGTTCATTTCGACATTGAATTAGTCTATGTGGATTTTCTTCAGATTTTTCCAATTTTCAGGAATTTTAGCAATTTTCGCAATTTTCAGGAATTTTTGCAATTTTCAGTAATTTTTGCAATCTTCAGAAATGTTTCTTATTTCCAGGAATTTTTGCAATTTTCGCTATTTCTGCAATTTCTGCAATTTTCAAAAATTTTTGCAATTTTTGCAATTTCCAGGATTTTTTTCAATTTTCAGGCATTTTTGCGATTTTTGCAATTTCTGCAATTTTCAGGAATTTTTGCAATTTTTGCAATTTTCAGGATTTTTGCAATTTTTGCAATTTTCAGGAAATTTTGCAATTTTTGCAATTTTCCGGAATTTTTGCAATTTCTGCAATTTTCCGAAATTTTTGCAATTTTTGCAATTTCCAGGAATTTTCGCAATTTTCGCAATCTCCAGGCATTTTTGCGATTTTTTCAAATTTTGCAATTTTCAGGGATTCTTGCAAATTTCCAGAAATTTTGCAATTGTTGCAATTTCTGCAAGTTTTGCAATTTTTGCAATTTTTTCGATTTTCAGGAATTTTCGCAACTTTCAGGAATTTTTGCAATTTTCACAATTTTCAGGAGTTTTTGCGATTTTTGCAATTTTCAGTAGTTTTTGCAATTTTTGAAATGTTCAGGTAGTTTTGCGATTTTTGCAATTTTCAGGAATTTTTGCGATTTTTGCAATTTTTTCAAATTTTCAGGAATTTTTGCAATTTTTGCAATTTTTGCAATTTTCAGGCATTTTTGCGATACCTATTTGAAATTTTCAGGCATTTTTGCGATTTCTGCAATTTTTTGGAATTCTTACATTCCGGAATTTTTGCAATTTTTGCTTTTTTCAGGAATTTTTCTAATTTTCAGGAATTTTTGAAATTCTTACAATTTTCAGGAATTTTTGCAATTTCTGCAATTTTCACAATTTTCAAGAATATTCGCAATTTTCGCAATCTCCAGGCATTTTTGCGATTTTTTGAATTTTTGCAATTTTCAGGGATTCTAGCAATTTCCAGAAATTTTTGCAATTTGCAATTTTTGCAAAATTTTTGCAATTTTCTGTTTCTGCAATTTTTGCAATTTTCATGCATTTTTGCCGATTTTTGCAATTTTCAGGAATTTTTGCGATTTTTGCAATTTTCAGGAATTTTTGCAATTTTTGCAATTTTTAGGAATTTTTGCAATTTTAAGGCATTTTTGCGATTTTGGCAATTTTCAGGCATTATTGCGATTTCTGCGATTTTCAGGAATTTTTACAATTTTCCGGAATTTTTGCAATTTTTGCATTTTTCAGGAATTTTTCCAATTTTCAGGAATTTTTGAAATTTTTACAATTTTCAGGAATTTTTATAATTTTCAGGAATTTTTGAAATTTTTACAATTTTCAGGAATTTTTCCAATTTTTAGGAATTTTTACAATTTTTCGGAATATTTGCGATAGCAATTTTCAGGAATTTTTGCAATTTTCTATTTTTCAGGAATTTTTGCAATTATTGCTATTTCTGCAATTTCTGCAATTTTCAGGAGTTTATGCAATTTTTGCAATTTTCAGGAAATTCTGCAAATTTTGCAATTTTCAGGCATTTTTGCGATTTTTGCAATTTCTGCAAATTTTGCAATTTTTCCGGAATTTTTGCAATTTTTGCAATTTTCCGGAATTTTTGCAATTTTTGCAATTTTCAGACATTTTTGCAGTTTTCAGGAATTTTCAGGAATTTTTGCGATTTTTGCAATTGTTACAATCTTCAGGAATTTTTGCGATTTTTGCAATTTTCAGAAATTTTTCTAGTTTTCAGGAACTCTTGCAATTTCCGCTATTTCTGCAATTTTCAGTCATTTTTGCGATTTTTGCAATTTCCAGGCATTTTTGCGATTTTTGCAATTTTCAGGGAATTTTTGAAATTTTTGCAATTTTCCGGAATTTTCAGCAATTTTTGCAATTTTTGCAATTTTTGCAATATTTGCAATTTTCAGGAATTTTTGCTATTGCTATTACTGCAATTTCCAGGAATTTTCGCAATTTTTGCAATTTTCCGGAATTTCGCAATTTTTGCAATTTTCCGGAATTTTTGCAATATTTGCAAGTTTCATGAATTTTTGCAAATTTCATGAATTTTTGCAATTTTTGCAATTTTCATGCATTTTTACGAATTTCAGAAATCGCAAAAATGCCTGAAGATTGCGAAAATTGCAAAAATTCATGAAATTTGCGATAATTGCAAAAATTTCTGAAAATTGCAGATATTGCAAAAATTGCAAAAATTCCTGAAAATTGCGAAAACTGCAAAATATCTATAAATTGCAGAGAATTGCAAAATTGCAAAAATTCCTGGAAATTGCAAAAATTGCAAAAATTCCTGAAAATTGCAGAAATTGCAAAAATTCCTGAAAATTTCTATAAAATTGCGAAAATCGCCTGAAAATTGCAAGAATCGCAGAAATTCCTGAAAATTGCAAAAATCGCAAAAATGTGACAATTGCAAAAAATGCAAAAATTCCGGAAAATTGCAAGAATTGCAAAAATTCCGGAAAATTGCAAAAATTCCTGAAAATTGCAAAAATTGCAAAAATTCCTGAAAATTGCAAATATTGCAAAAATTCCTGAAAATTGCAAAATTTGCAAAAATTCCTGGAAATTGCAAAAATTGCAGAAATTGCTGAAAATTGCAATAATTCCTTGAAATTGCAAAAATTGCAAAAATTCTGGATAATTGCAAAAATTTCAAAAAATCCCTGAAAATTGCAGAAATAGCGGAAATTGTAAAAGTTCCTGAAAATTAAAAAAATTTCTGAGAATTGCAAAAAACCTGAAAATTGCAAAAATCGCTAAAATTCCTGAAGATTGTGAAAATTGCAAAAATCGCAAAAATTCCTGAAAATTCCTGAAAATTGCAAAAATCGCAGAAATTCCTGGAAATTGCAAAAATTCCGGAAAATTGCAAAAATTCCGGAAGATTGCAAAAATTGCAAAATTTCCTGAATATTGCAGAAATAGCAATTGCAAAAATTCCTGGAAATTGGAAAAATTCCTGAAAATGGCAAAAATTCCTGAAAATTGCAAATATCGCAAAAATTCCTAAAAATTGGAAAAATTCCTGAAAATTGTAAAAATTTCAAAAATTCCTGAAAATTGGAAAAATTCCTGGAAAATGCAAAAATTGCAAAAATCCCGGAAAATTGTAAAAATTCCCAAGAATCGCAGAAATCGCGAAAAAGCCTGAAAATTGCAAAAATCGCAAAAATGCCTCAAAATTGCAAAAATTGCAAAAATTACTAAAAATTGCAAAAATTGCAGAAAAACCTGAAGATTGCAAAAATCGCAAAAATTTCTGAAAATTGCAGAAATCGCAAAACTTCCTGAAAACTAAAAATTGCGAAAATCGCAAAACTTCCTGAAAACTAAGAATGCCTGAAAATTGCAGAAATTGCAAAAATTCCTGAAGATTGCAATTTTCGCAATTTTCAGGAATTTTTGCCATTTTCAGGAATTTTGTCAATTTCCAGGGATTTTTGCAATCGCTATTTCTGCAATTTCCAGGAATTTTTGCAATTTTTGCAATTATCAGGAATTTTCAGGAACTTTTGCAATTTTTGCAATTTTCAGGAATTTTTGCGATATTTGCAATTTACAGGAATTTTTGCAATTTTTGCAATTTTCAGGAATTTTTGCAATTTTCAGGAATTTTTCCAATCTCCAGGAGTTTTTGCAATTGCTATTTCTGCAATTTTCAGGAATTTTTGCAATTTTTGCGATCTTCCGGAATTTTTGTAATTTTCCGGAATTTTTGCAATTTTTGCATTTTTCAAAAATTCCTGAAAATTGCAAAAATTGCAAAAATTTCTGAAAATTGCAAATATCGCAAAAATTCCTGAAAATTGCAAAAATCGCAAATTACTGAAAATTCCTGAATATTGCAAAAATCGGAGAAATTCCTGAAAATTGCAAAAATCGCAAAAATGTGACAATTGCAAAAAATGCAAAAATTCCGGAAAATTCCAAGAATTGCAAAAATTCCGGAAAATTGCAGAAATAGCAATTGCAAAAATTCCTGGAAATTGGAAAAATTCCTGAAAATGGCAAAAATTCCTGAAAATTGCAAAAATTGCAAAAATTCCTGAAAATTGCAGAAATAGCAATTGCAAAAATCCCTGGAAATTGGAAAAATTCCTGAAAATTGCGAAAATTGCAATTTTCAGGAATTTTTGCGATTTTTGCAATTTTCATGCATTTTTGCAATTTCTGCAATTTTCAGGCATTCTTGCGATTCTTGCAATTTTCAGGAATTATTGCGATTTTTGCAATTTTTACAGTTTTCAGGAAGTTGTGCGATTTTTGCAATTTTCAGAAATTTTTATAATCCCCGGAAATTTGCAAAAATTGCAAAAATTCCGAAAAATTGCAAAAATTCCGAAAAATTGCAAAAATTCCGAAAAATTGCAAAAAATGCAAAAATTCCGGAAAATTGCAAAAATTGGCATTATTGCGATTTTCGCAATTTTATAGGAATTTTCAGGAATTTTTTCAATTTTCCGGAATTTCTGCAATTTTTACAATTTCTGCAATTTCAGGAATTCTTGCAATTTTTGCAATTTTCAGGAATTTTTGGCAGTTTTTGCAATTTTCAGGAATTTTTGCAATTTTTGCAACTTCTGCAATTCTCAGGATTTTTTGCAATTTTTGCAATTTTCAGGAATTTTTGCAATTTCTGCAATTTTCAGATATTTTTGCAATTTTCGCAATCTTCAGGCATTTTTGCAATTTCAAAAAATCACTGAAAATTGCAAAAATCGCAAAAATGCCTGGAAATTGAAAAAATCGCAAAAATGACTGAAAATTGCAGAAATAGGGAATTGCAAAAGTTCCTGAAAATTAGAAAAATTTCTGAAAATTGCAGAAATTCCTGAAAATTGCAAAAATCGCAAAAATTCCTGAAAATTCCTGAAAATTGCAAAAATCGCAGAAATTCCTGAAAATTGCAAGAATCGCGAAAATTCCGGAAAATAGCAAAAATTTAAAAAATCCCTGAAAATTGCAAAAATCGCAAAAATGACTGAAAATTGCAGAAATAGCGGAAAT
Source organism: Phaedon cochleariae (assembly GCA_918026855.4). NCBI lineage: Eukaryota > Metazoa > Arthropoda > Insecta > Coleoptera > Chrysomelidae > Phaedon > Phaedon cochleariae. The sequence goes on along the minus strand of OU896713.1, from coordinate 55,019,780 downwards.
TGCAAAAGTTCCTGAAAATTAGAAAAATTTCTGAAAATTGCAAAAATACCTGAAAATTGCAAAAATCGCAAGAATTCCTGAAGATTGTGAAAATTGCAAAAATCGCAGAAATTCCTGAAAATTGCAAAAATCGCAAAAATGTGTGACAATTGCAAAAATCGCAACAATGACTGCAAATTGCAGAAATAGCGGAAATTGCAAAATTTCCTGAAAATTAGAAAAATTTCTGATATTGCAAAAATTCCTGAAAATGGCAAAAATCGCAAAAATTCCTGAAGATTGTAAAAGTTTTTGCGATTTTTGCAATTTTCAGGAATTTGGAAATTTTTAAAATTTTCCGGACTTTTTGCAATTTTTGCATTTTTCAAAAATTGCAAAAATTCCTGAAAATTGCAAAAATTGCAAAAATTTCTGGAAATTGCAAATATCGCAAAAATTCCTGAAAATTGCAAAAATCGCAAAAATGTGACAATTGCAAAAAATGCAAAAATTCCGGAAAATTGCAAGAATTGCAAAAATTCCGGAAAGTTGCAAAAATTCCGGAAAATTGCAAAAATTGAAAAAATTCCTGAAAATTGCAGAAAAATAGCAATTGCAAAAATTCCTGGAAATTGGAAAAATTACTGAAAATGGCAAAAATTCTTGAAAATTGCAAAAATTGCAAAAATTCCTGAAAATTGCAAATATCGCAAAAATTCCTGAAAATTGCAAAAATTGCAGAAATTCCTGATAATTGCAAAAATTGCAAAAATTCCTGAAAATTGCAGAAATAGCAATTGCAAAAATCCCTGGAAATTGGAAAAATTCCTGAAAATTGCGAAAATTGCAATTTCCAGGAATTTTTGCGCTTTTTGCAATTTTCAGGAATTTTTGCAATTTCTGCGATTTTCAGGCATTCTTGCGATTTTTGCAATTTTCAGGAATTATTCCGATTTTTGCAATTTTTACAGTTTTCAGGAAGTTTTGCGATTTTTGCAATTTTCAGAAATTTTTATAATCCCGGAAATTTGCAAAAATTGCAAAAATTCCTGAAAATTGCAGAAATAGCTATAATTGCACAAATTCCTGGGAATCGGAAAAATTCCTGAAAATGGCAAAAACTCCTGAGAATTGCAATTTTCAGTCAATTTTGCAAATATTGCAATTTCCAGGAATTTTTGCAATTTCTGCAATTTCCAGGCATTCTTGCGATTTTTGCAATTTTCAGGAATTATTGCGATTTTTGCAATTTTTACAGTTTTCAGGAAGTTTGCGATTTTTTGCAATTTTCAGGAACTTAGGAATTTTTAAAAATTTTCAGGACTTTTTGCAATTTTTGCATTTTTCAGGAATTTTTCCAATTTCCAGGAATTTTTTAAATTTTTACAATTTTCAGGAATTTGCAATTTTCAGGAATTTTTGCGATTTTTGCAATTTTTTCTAATTTTCAGGAATTTTTGCAATTTCTGCAATTTTCATGAAATTTTGCAATTTTTGCAATTTTCAGGAATTTTTGCAATTTTTGCAATTTTCAGAAAATTTTAAATATGTGGCACAGGACCGTGAAAACCGCAAGGTTCTATCTCCAAAGATAACTGAGATATCACGCAAAAGCATCGAAAACGGGTCACACTGTACATTGACCGTGGGCCCACGACACCACAAGTGTCGATAGCATATGTTCGTATGCCCTTTTAGGGATATACTCAGACGGCCCGGGCAACCAGGAAAACGTGTCTCCGAGCGTCTATGACCAGTCCTTGCACCTGCTACGCCCTCTAGTTTCGGTTGAAAAAAGGGTTAAGTATTCGATGATCGAGGAGGTTCGGGCATGTGGATACATTATCGTATCTTTTAAAAATATCCGGGCGCTAGCCGGGTTGCATACGTCTAGGTCGCTACCGGAAGAAGGCATACGAACCGGAAGTGGCAATTTTCCAGTGGCGATAGGCGATAATCGAGGAAAGTATGCCCTTTGGGGGAACGACTTCTTTCGACCCATTAACCACATATTCCGACCTTTGCATACGATTTCAGAGAGGGCATCTCGATTTATGGCCATATCAACTTTCCGGTCTCACCTACAAATAGTCGACAATTGAGGACATTTTGAAATTTAGACCACGGTTAGTAGAAGTGAAAGTTTATCTCAAATAACGGTTTGCATACAATTTGCGCAGTGCCAACATTATAAAAAAAAAGAAAAACCATTATTTCGGTGGAAAGGACACCGAATAACTATTTTCGCCGCGAAGAAAGGACGAATAACCAGTCATCAAGTGTTCGGATACCGACGTGCTTATAGTTTTACTTTCAAACATGGACAAAATGGAGAAATCTGCGAAAATATGGATGGAAATAGGTGTATCGACAAAACGCCGGTTTATTAATGTATCGAATTTTGCATGAGAAGCTGGGAAATACTCTTGCACAGGCTCTTCCAGCATTTCATTCGTTCACTGGTTTGTGATCAAAATCCAACGTTCCACCAGAAAGGGAAGAAAAAGGACCCTTCAATCTACTCAAGAAGTCTGACGAATTTCAGAAGGCATTTGAGATGATGTCCAGTTTAGACATAATAAGGTAAGATATTACAGAATAACATTTACTAGCTCCAGGCAGAAAATATCGTCAATTCATTATTTTATATTAATTTTTTTTGGGCACACATATATAATGTCGAAAATTAGATTGATATTAATCCAGATGTTATAAACCGAGTATGAAAATTGAAAACTTCATGGAAACCCCCATATATTCATACGATATTAGATTCAAAACTGGACTTTGGGTCATTATCATGATTTTTATTCGATTTTTTACCAAAGATTTTTGGAATATTTTTTAACGCGTGTTCCCCCATATACATTTTCTCCAAATGATCCGAGCGTATTTCTGGTCAATGGCATGAAAACTGACTTATAAGTGAATGCGTGATCATATATATCTATCATTCCAAATGGTTTTGGACGAATAAAAATGTATATATTTACGGTGCTCAAGTCAATATAGGTCCATATATATATGTTTCCCACGGAATTTCGTTATTCATATAATATGTATCGCCAAGAAAGAAATTTTGATAAATTTTCCTAATATATGGATGTGACTTGCGCCCTCCTCGTAGCGATATTTCTTATCACAAATTCAATGGGCTTTTCAATGAGCCACTGCGGTGAAAATTGGCCTTAGAATATCTTAAAGCAAGGGTTTTGTTCAGTTTTTGCCCGTTCTGTCCCACTGTGTAAATGATAAACCATAATCTGCGCCAGGGTCAACCTTTCAAATTGTTCATTTTTTATAGATCTCAGCAGGAGTACAGGAATACCTTCCAAACTATACAAAAGTTTGTATGCCTCATGTATGGGCTGAAGAAAGAGACTGAGGTAAACCGGGCCAGACTGGCCGTGTTCTCGGCAACGTATACACCAAAGAAAAACTCCGAGAAGTTGCTGAAAACTTTATTTAAGTACGACCCCTCACGACTGCCCGCCTTGTGAAGCTGAACTAGAACAGCACTTCAGGCGGACTGTTTTCATTTCCCAGCTGTGGAGCGGTGCTCATCTCAGAGTGCCGACAGATCTTGAGCCATGTGAGTGGGGCTGGATTTTGGAAAATGAAGACTACGATTTCCATTGGTACCTGGGGGCCAGCCTTCCCCGCAGAATTGAATGACATTATTATCCACGAGAATGCAGCTGGGGAAGTATCAGGTATATTTTTGAAGTGAAACTTCTATTGGGACGTTTGGTGGGGGGCAAATCGAAAAAATCGCGTAAGAAAAATAAAAAAATTGTCTTCTGTAACAGGCCTACGAAAACCGCTGCAGCTGAGGATAGAAGAACTTTCTGAGAATTTGGAAAATGATGGAGACTGTACGGAATCGCCTGAGAGTTCAGACACCGAAAGCGAGATGAAGGAGATTATGATGGCACAGACACAGATGATACCGATGAAGATGCAGAATAACAGTTCCACGAAAAAATTACAGATGATCGTGAACAAATATAATTTCGTTCTCATATATTGAATGTCATTTCATTTAATAAAAATATAATGTTTACCTTTTTTATATAAAAAACAGCCACATAATCAAAATTTATGCCCGAAAAAATCTTAGTGCAAAATTAGCACTTCCGCCTCGTATGCCTCTTTCTGGTAGTGACCTGGGCGTATGCAAACCAGCTTTGTTCATTAAAATGTCGTAGTCTATCGGCGACGAGAGTGGCATACGAACATAAATTATCGACTATTTGTAGGTTAGACCGGAAAGTTGATATGGCCATAAATCGAGATGCCCTCTCTGAAATCGTATGCAAACGTCGGAATACGTGGTTAATGGGTCGGAAGAAGTCGTTCCACCAAAGGGCATACTTTCCTCGATTATCGCCCATCGCCACTGGAAAATTGCCACTTCCGGTTCGTATGCCTTCTTCCGGTAGCGACCTAGACGTATGCAACCCGGCTAGCGCCCGGATATTTTTACAAGATACGATAATGTGTCCACATGCCCGAGCCTCCTCGTTCATCGAATACTTAACCCTTTTTTCAACCGAAACTAGAGGGCGTAGCAGGTGCAAGGACTGGTCATAGACGCTCGGAGACACGTTTTCCTGGTTGCCCGGGCTGTCTGAGTATATCCCTAAAACGGCATACGAACATATGCTATCGACACTTGTGGTGTCGTGGGCCCACGGTCTAACACGTTCGTACCTGACTTGCGTATACCGGGAGAAGGGCGTTCCCGCAACGTTAAATTTTCCCCGGTTTTAAGAGAACGACTTTCAAAATTTTACCCGCAATGAAAGGGTTAGGTAATATTCATTTGTTGAGTGTGCCTGGTGCCATGGATAGCCAAGATGCATAACATTGTGAAGCTATTCTTCTTCTTCTTTGGAATACAAAACCCTCACCACAACCGCACAGCAAATTCGATAATTAAGGGTTATTTCTAATTAAAAACTAGTGTGAAAAATGCAACTTTAATATTCATTCCTCATCAGGATTACTTGAGTCCTATTTATGTACACATTCCCTTTCGTGTTGAGAAAGCAATTCCAATTTTCCGGTGAACTCACAACCGTTTTTGGAAAATAGACAAGGGAGCACTACTTCATCAGCCAAATTCTCCAAAGGGAAATTTCTCAATTTTCCAAGTTCTGTTCTACAAGAAGGACATTCAGTCAGCTGGATTTTGCAGTTGATGCACAATACATGCCCTTCATCGCAGCTATAGATTTTGTCGATCATGTACTCCATGCATATAGGACACTGTAATTGCTTTTTGAGCTTTTCCAAACTTTCATCGACGATGTTCACTTCTTTCTTATGGTTTTCGACCGTTGCAATTTCGCTCGATGATTCCTTGTTGTTATCCTTATATTCCTTCTTCGGGACGATTGTTATTCTGTATCTGATCTTGGAAATATCACCAAAAAGAAGTTTCACGGCAGTCATATCGACCTCCTTCAAAAACTTATTAACAGGGACATTGTCTTCCACTTTTGTATGGGGATAGCCACTCAAATCACAATCATCAGAACGAATATATCTAAGGAGATGATCTATTTCGTCATATTTGCTAATTGGCTGATTTTCATATGCGACAAACGTGTTATTACATGTGCTGGACAATTTCAAATCGTATGTGAAACATTCACTGATTTTTTTCAAAGAAGCAACATTTATCTCTGACAATTTGATGCCTGTTGTGATATATATAATGAACTGTTGATTACTGGATATCAAGATACTTATGTTGTCTTCGTTGGGGGAAAGAGAAAAGTTGAGAGTTTCATAATAAATATTCTCTTTATGATAACGTTTACAGTGCTCCTCCAACGTAAGCACCTGTACTCTGCCTTCACTGCACTCTTGATAATGAATTGGACACCCAATCGTCCTTTCATCACAAGCGTCTTCATGACTTTCCACCTCTCTCCACGGAATCATTTCATTGCAATTTCTGTATTTGCAAGGAAATGAGAAGAACATTGCCATATTCTCAAGAGCAATATTTCTGCAAATTGATGCCTTGTCATTGTTATTTTCACATCTTCCGCATTTCAATTCTGTTCCATCTTCGGAAAGCACCATTATCGGAGGCACTGATAAAACATTTTTACACAAGCAGCACTTCATTGACAGCAACTTATTTTGGACTTCCAATAATTCAGCCATATTTGTCTGAAAAAAATATAAACCTATACAGTGTGGTCATTTAAGTGTGCAACATATGGGAATCGTTTCAATGAATTGCACAACCAAAATACAGATAGTGCCGAAAGTTCATGCATGTTCGGTAATCATTTTAGGTGCACTTAGAAGTCAGTAGTCACACAGCATACAGGACGGGTCGAAATATATAAAAATTGCTCAAGAGTAAAGTACCCTTATTTCAGAAAATTCAGCGAAATGTTATTGGGAAAAGTTTTTTACAATTGAAAATTATGCCTAAATACCAAAACATGGCCTCCTGAGACATGTTTTAGTTTTTCAATTTTGTTCGTTAATAAGTTCCCAATTTGTAATATTTTAAATACAAAATGTTCACATTGAATGGAAGTTTTTGGCTATGCATATTATAATTAATGATGTTTTACCTCGTTGAAAGTATGGTTTGCAAAATTTTAAAGTTAAGCTGAATATCGTTGCAACAAACATAAAGTTTGTGATCCCCTAAAAAAATTTTAATTCAAGTTAATTGCACAAATAAGCTTGAATTTGAACGAAGGTATGCTCGACTGAATATTAACTTATGGAAGTATTCAGGGTGAATATAAAAAAATCACAAATTGAGAAATTATTCACGAACAAAATTAAAAAACTAAAAAATGTCTTAGGAGGCCATGTTTTGGTAATTAGGCATAATTTTCAATTGTAAACAGCTTTTCTCAATAACATTTTGCTGAATTCTCTGAATTAAGGGTACTTTACTCTTGGGCAATTTTTATATTTTTTGACCTACCCTGTATGCTGTGTGACTCGCAACCATTCTAAGTGCACCAAAAATGATTACCGAACATGCACCAACTTTCGGCACTATCTTTATATTGCTTGTGTAATTCATTAAAAAGATTCCCATATGTTGCACACTTAAATGACCACACTGTATATTACACTTACGCCTGCAAATTTCCACTAACTAATAGTATCACACGAGCTTAAAAAATATGCAGGGATAATTCAATGGTATTTGGTGAGAAAAGTTCAGACTCCAAGTATAAATCAAACTTGACATTTTGAATTAATTCCACTGGTTGAGAAGTACTTCATTGTTGTTGATGTTGTTGACATGATTATGATGATTCGACATTCTTGTTCTGTCAAACAACATCCAAACCATGAATTCAAGCCAGCCCATAACCATTTTTAATTATTGTGTTTTTAATATTAATAATACCTATTCCCACACAGCACATGTATGTCGAATGTACGTACAATGTACGTCCACTTAAGATAGTACTTGAATGGACGTCTAACGTCCAATAGACGTCCACTGGGTGTCCTAAGGACACCACTTTGGACGTACAGTGAATGTCTATATTCGGACGTACAATGAATGCTATTTTTTGTACTCAAAATGGATGTCGATATCTAAGCATCCATTGAACGTACCAATTTGGACGTTAAACGTCCGATGGACGTCCAATGGATGTTTCGAGGACACCACTCTAAACGTACACTGGATGTTTATTTGTGGACGTATAATGGATGCTCATCTTTGAAAATCAAATAATGACAAATGAGTAGGTGGTAATTATACAGGGTGTTTCTTGAGTACGTGTAGAAAATTCAGAAGCATGTTGCTGACGTCAAAATAAGCAGAAAAGCGTGTCAAAGTTGAATTCTTATTTTTGTTTTTTGTTAATAGTTTTCAAAATAATTGAGATATTGGAATGAAATTTGGTATCTAGGGGTATATGTCAATGAAAATATCAAATTTTATGATAGTTTGTCTCTTTCGTGGGGGTGGCGCCACCTACATTTTTTTTGAGTCTTTTGAAAAGTCATAACTTTTTTGTGCGTGAAAAGATTCCTCTTTCCACCAGCTTCCCAATGAGTGGTCACAAGCCGTAGGGTTATATTTGAAGAAATCATGTTGGGGATGGTTTCACCTACCCCTGGAGACATATATTCCCGATATTGCTTGCAAAAGGTAGGTATAAACATTAAATCGTGGACGTATGCCAAGAATTTTTAGAAAAAATATTAACCTCCCCGGTAACAAATTTATTCCAGTTAAAGTGTCCACACTGTATATGAAAGCAACTGTTTTTTCATATCACGTTTTCAACTATATCAACAGAAGAGATAATGAAGGGCTCAAAATAAAAGTGAAGACGCTGAACTTATATTTCTAGTTAAAACAAAGGGTGGAATATAAGTCATGACTTTCATGAAAATGTAAAGAAAGACCGACTTTTTGAATTAATTCGGACTATTTTGAGTAAATTCACTTGAGAAAAAAATATTGTTTATTTAGCTAAACAAAATGGAAAAAAAAACCTAATAAAAAAGTACATTTTTATTTTTCTTAAAAAACTCAAAGCATAACATAAAAAAACATGCAATTTTTGCAAAGCAAACTGAAACTATTGATTGATCGAAAATTTATAAATACTAATGCAAGTTATAACTTATTCAGAATCTTCATCAGAGGCGCTATACAGTTCGCAATTTTACAAAAAAAAGCAACAATTTCCATCGCGCGCATTATTAGGGTCATTTTGGACAACAAGGAATTGTTCCAGACCTGTTCATATTCCGAGAGTTTATATTGCTGATGCAACTCTAGTGATAAAATGATAAATTGTCAGAATGTCATGCATTCAATTTATGCATCATTAGACGCACATTGGATGTTACTGTTCTCATGGTTTCTCCTACCGAACTCGAAACTCAGTAAAAAGTAATACACAGAATTTATGATAAGAGGACATTGTCTACATAGTCTACATATTATTTTTGCTGAAGATATACACACAGACAAATAATTGGAAATAGGTTTCCCAATTTTTGAAATGTTCTCCACAATGTATAATTTTGCAACTGCGGAGAAGCTGTGTATTGATGAATTCGTACTTTTATATATTGATTACACTGAGGCACCGAACAACACATCTTGCATCTGATGGTCATTATTATAAACTAAATAAGTCTTCTAACACAATAAACTTCACCAAATTCCTTTCTGTTCGTTAGCAGAGTGATGTGTACCTAAGCGTGACACGCTGCAAACGCGAATGCCAATTGCGAACAAGAAGAACAAAATCGAAAACAAATCAGAATTCATCGTATTGTGACGTAAGCATGAGACGTTGTGGTGGGGCAAACAAAGAAAGGGCACAAAAGAACAAAAACAATACTTTCAATATCCTTCTAAGACCTCTTTGGGAAGTGCATATTACGCCCCAGAAAAACATCCTCATGCCTACATTTCTAAAACATACCAAAACATCCCAGGGATACGTCTCAATATAACATCTTCATGCCAACATTTTTAAAACATCCCAAAACATTCCAGGGATGTTTGTGCTCGCTGGGATTAAGCTGTTGTACAATGCACAAAAAATACAGCGAGAGACGGAGGAATCCGGTTGGTACATTATGATTTAAAAGTGAGTACCTACTATAGTCCCTCACATATAGTTTTCATTTTGAGATTTCGTAATTTCTCATCTGAATTCTTTCTGGAATAGGAGGTAATAGAAATGCTCATGAAATTTCTAGAAGAATGCAATCAAACGGGAGGACTGGTCTGACATGCTGACGAAATATGGTCGTCTGTGTGTTTTAGTAATTTTCAATCTATTAGCAGCATTACCTTCTATTGCAGATGTGGCAGAAGGAATTTTAATAAGAAATGACAAAATTTCATAATGAAAACTATGTGAGATTACTATTCACTTGAAAAATCATACTCTTTATTCGTCTCTCGCTGCATTTTTTGTGCATTGTACAACAACACAATGTGAATGCATGCTTGAATTAATGAATAGCGCAAAAAACACGATTCGTATGCCAAAATATTGTGAAAAACTATTTCAATCTTTTGATTCCTCTGTAAACAAATAAAAAAAGTGAGGTTGTGTTTCAATGTTTCACCTCCAGGGTCATCGTGCACGCGACCTATGAAAAATTGCTGTAAACTGTAAAGCAGCTCTTAGAAAATGTCAGATGCCATAGGATATTTTGGGCTTAAACTAGTTTGAATTGAAAGTAAAATAAGTCATTTGAACTAAATCATGAATTGAACCACTGACTTAATTCACATGAATTAATTCCTGCTAACCCTGTTAAAAACTAACCACCTGTAAATTGAAAAATGCAACTCAAATAATGATTCATTATCAGGATCAATTCAATCCTGTTTATGTACACATTCTTTTTCGTGTTGAGAGAGCAATTTTAGTTTTTCAGTGAATTCACAACCATTTTTGGAATATAGACAAGCGAGCACTACTTCATCTGCCAAATTTTCCAGAGGGAAACATCTTGCTTCTCCAAGTTTTATTCTACAAGAAGGAAATTCAGTTAGCTGGATTTTGCAATTTTTGCACAATACATGTCCCTTTTCGCAGTTATAGATTTTATCAACCATGTACTCCATACATATGGGACAAAGAAATTGCCTTTTAAGCTTTTCCAAACATTCATCTACGATGTTCACTTCATTCTTAGGATTTTCTATTTTTGCAGTGTCGCTAGATGTTTCTTTGTTGTTATTCCTATATTCCTTATTCGGAACGATTTTTATTCTGTATCTGGAAATATCACCAAAAAGAGATTTCACGGCAGCAAGATCGACTTTCTTGAACAAAATATCAACAGGAGCATTGTCTCTTACTTCTGCATGAGGATAGCCATTCATCCTTTCACATTCAGAATATATTATACATCTATGATGGTGATTTCTCTCATCATATTTGCTGATTGGCTGATTCTTATACGTGACAAAAGTATCATTTCGTGTGCTGATTAGTTGCAAATCGTATGTGAAAACATCATTGATTTTTTTCAAAAAAGCAACATTTATCTCTGATATTCCATTATGTGTTGCAATTGTTGTAATGAACTGGTAATTATCGTATAGAACAAAACTTATCATAGTTGCAGAGGCCTTTATTGAATAATTGAAAGTTTCATAATGAATATTCTTCTCATGATAACGTTTACAGTGCTCCTCCAAGTTTCGCACCTGAACAGTTCCTTCGCATTTTTGATAATAAATTGGACATTTAATCGTCTTTTTATCACATGCGTCTTCATGACTTTCCACCTCTTTCCACGGAATCATTTCATTGCAATCTTTGTATATGCAAGGAAATGAGAAGTCCATCGCAACATTCTCAAAAGTGAAATTTCTACAAATCGATGGTTTCTCATTGTTGTTTTTACACCTTCCACATTTCGATTGCTTTCCATTTTCAGAGAGCACCATTATGGGCGGCACTGATAGAAAATTGTTGCACAGGCAGCACTTCATCGATACCAACTTATTTTCCAGTTCCAGTAATTCAGCCATAATTGTCTAAAAAAAAAATATATCCCTATCTATACTATACCTATACTCACGCCCTGAAAATGTTCACATATAATATCACAAGAGCTCAAAACATTTCCAGGAATAATTTACGCTCGTATGGTATTCGGCAAGAAAATTTCACATCATGAATTATATAAACCTGACAATTTTTAATTGATTTCACTGGTTGCGAAATAGGCCAGGTATTGTTGTTGATGGCATAATAATTATATGTTGATTTGTCATATCTGTTATAAAACGGTTCTGTCAAACAGATAGTACCCAGATCCAACTACAAATTCAAGCCAGCCCATAACCATTTATAATTGGCAATAATTATGTTTTTAATATCGATAATGCCTATAGGAATAATATTAAAGTTAGATAGATAGATAGATAGATAGATAGATAATATTTATTTGTTCTCTGAAATCAGAGCATAAAAATAGGCGTAGAACTTGTCAATACATAATACATGGTACATTAAAAATAACAAAAGACTATAAAATAGTTATTTATATATTAAGGGAATTATGAGGGCCTTAATTACCGATGGCAAAGTTTGCGTCCCGAGGGCCTCTGACCCGAGGGACAGCAATTGCCAGAGGTTATTAAGGCTCTATAATTCCCGTGATACATAGATAATTTTATTTCTGACTGATTTCATTCATTAGATACCTTCCCGATTGGAAGTTAGACATGTTTTTCCGTATAGTTTCAATGTCATCAGAACGTCAGATGATGATCTTGACTACCGCGAATAGGAGATTCCTTATTGCTACGTTATTACGTGGTTGTTGCTATGCATTTCTTATTTAATTTTAGCTAGAGGGAATTATAGCATCTATAACATCCCAAGGGAGTTATGACCCTCCTAATTGATAGTGTAACTAAGATGATATAAGCTTATAATATACCAGTCAGAAATAAAAAAAATTATAGTACAAATACAATACAGAAATATTATAAGTGTATGTGGGACATCAATTCACAAATATAAAAATAACACATAAATGATATATAGAAATATTTTAAACTGCAATCTATAGTTGCCAACTGTCAGAGAAATACTCTTCTATTGTATAATATGCTTTCGATATAAGAATATGTTTCAGTTTGATTTTGAGTTTTTTTGGTGGCAATGATATGAGCGATTTTGGTAGCTTATTATAAATTTGTATCACAGTAAATGGGATATTTTTTTGAACATATGTCAAGTTAGTTTTTATATTCAATAAGTGATATTTGTGTCTTGTATGATGCTCATGATGATCTCTAGTATGTTCTGCAAATAAGTCCATGTTTTCGGAAACAAACATTACTGACTCATATATAATAAGACATATCAGAGTCATTATTTTCTTTTCTATAAATAAAGGTTTACAGCTATCAATCATTTTCTTATTAAATATTCTTTTTATGCATCTCTTTTGTAATATAAAGATTTGAGATGCTGTACTACTAAAACCCCAAAATATTACTCCATACCTGATACGTGATTGTACATAAGCGTTATAGGACAGTAAAGCAACTTCTGGGGAAATATGTAGTGAAATGCAGTACCGCGATTACTTTGTTTATAGCATACCTAGCTAAAGATAGTTCAAAATGAAGTATCTATAAACAATAAAATTCAAAATGTTAGCACCTATATCCACCATTTTTCATTGAATAATTAGTATATATTATACATCGAGAGCATAATGATGGCTATTACCCACGAAGATGAAAGTTGCAGTACGAGCCGAAGGCGAGTGCAGTAGTCATCTGAGTGGGTTATACCCATATGACCAAGTAGTATAATATATACATTATCTACAACTACTATTCAAATACCAAAGCAACTTTTAGAGTTCAGAAATATATATCTTTGAGAATGATTGTTGATCGTTTCATAGTATCAAAAGAGACACTTTGTTTGACAAGCGAATTTTGGATCGTTTTAGTAAAGCCGAGCGAAAGCAAAATTTGCGAGTCAAACGAATACACTTTTGGTCCGAATGAAACATGCTATTTCTTCTGCAACCGAAACAATCAACTCAAATGAAAATGTGGAGTAACCACCAATAATGCCATGCCATTTGTATGCAATGCAACAAATAAATAATCCGTGTGGTGAGAATATTCTACCTGTATTGACAGCAGGTTCATTCAAATTTCAAGGATGTTTGAATTGTAGTTCCAATATAAATGCAACCACAGAGTGACATATTTGTGTATGGACCAGGCTCTAATGGCAAATACCGCGCCAGGTATATAGGAACAAGACGTGGAAAATGTTAGGTTAGCGAGCATACCAACAATAATGATAGTGATTTTTTATTCCTCTCCATACTACATTGTGTTTGAATTGATAATCAAATGGGGGTAAACAATATCATTGTTTGAGACAAAAACCTATTGCTTCCGTGAATATTCAAAAACAAGTTATCCATCCCGAGAATAACGAATGAAATACATATCAAGGAAGTATTCCCAGGTAACACGCAACTCTTCGCGATATCTCTAAGTAGTTACATTCAGGTTCAAAATGCGAAATCCTCCTTCGAGGTGCCAAAGATCAGTATAGGCTGTCACCATAAGAGATACTCTCTGGAGTCGTCCGAAAGAAATTGCGGAGATCTCGCCTCAGATTTGAAATATTCCTCATTATTGCGAATCCTTGAGGTTATCTATAACAGGAAATGGAGGAAAGATCGAGCATTTCTCATTGCGAGCTCCTAAAGTAAAAACAAACATAACCTGAATGATTAATGAATATTCCTACAAAAATATTGAGTTGTTTTTTCCAATAGCCTTTTTAATTCAAATACTTGGTGTCCCAAGTATACAGGCAATATCTCGCTATTTGTCAAGATATCAAAAGCATTAAAAAGCTGCAGTGAATGGCTTCAATAACCGTCAATAACTTTCCTAATGGCTTATGAAGAATGTGATATATTTGGCAGCCCCCGGATGGTAGATACTGATCAGTTTTTATTTTCAAATAGCATATTGTCTCTGAAAATTGCGTGTCAATCTATTTGGAATACAGCACATACTTGGTGTTTTGTTTATTGATAACAACAAAAACATGAACATTTTGTGACTTTTTTACGTTACTCAAATGACAAATTGCTTTCACCCATGTGTTCAAAAAGTTCACAGTTGAGAAGTAAGTGGATTGAATTTTTGTTTCAAAAAATCGATGACAGATGTTCCATTTTGAACTGCAAAACACCGTAAAATGATTAATCTTATTTCATTGTGGAACATTCTTACGAACATGCACTTGTCATTTGAAGCATTCTTACTATTTGTTGTTCATCTTGTCGAAGAAGCGATTTTTTGCTGTACCTATACGATAACTTGGGACACCCAGTATTAACATGAAGTCAGTTGTAAAAACTTCACAAACGATAAGATTTCCACAAAATTTATTAAACACACGACATGTTTCGCTAACACAGTAGCTTCGTCAGGTGATATACTGGTACAATGAACTAAACTAACGTTGGCTTGCTTAACTTTTATATATCTTACCTACCCAACCTGAAGGATTAGTTACCTGTGGACCGGTACGATAAACCTCCATTTTCGGAAATTAGGCACAATATCTACATTAAATTACGGATTACCGGATCAACTTGAAAGAGTTGATATCAAATACATATTATTACTTACTAAGAAAACAAATTCAACAGTGGTGAACTATTAAGGTCTTATTGATCATTGAGTAGAATGTCAAAATTTTTGAGTTTGTTGATTTCTAATGATTCAAAATGATTGAGTTTCAGTCCTCACACACAATTCCCCCAAGCACAATTCTCTTCAAATTGACATACTTTCAACTTTCTGTTTATGATTGTTACGATAAGAATTGGTGGCGAGAAAACAAAAAGCATCAAACCCAATTCAGTTTTTCCTCCTCTTCACAATTCTTTTGATGTACTGTGCGGATTATTAAATACAGTGTGTTATTTTAATATTTCGATTAAATGTAAATTTTTCCTGAAGCCGAACCTGGATTTTCACTTCGCCCGATAGGTGAATGAATTCAACGTCCCAAGTATAAGCTCCACCACCTTGGTGACCACTATCTACCATTGAAATATTTCCCTTTACCTATGAAACACCCTGTATAGTGAGTTTTTTAACGACGAGCTTTAGCAGACTTACTTATGCCACCGAACATAAACTCTGTTTATGTTCGGTGCTTATGCATAGCCCTGATAGCACACAACGTCCTAGGGACGTCCCTATTTGGTCAAGTCCGAATGTCTCGGAACAAAAATGAGTGTCCTTGGGACGTCCCATCCCATACATCTCATGCAATGTCCGAGCAAGGGTGTCCACGGAATGTTCCAGCAGGTACATCATTCCAAATGTCCTAGAAATAGCATCCCTTAGACGTCCCACGTGGTACATATTGTAGAATGTCCATGCAAGGACGTCCTTGGCATGTCCCTGATGGGATATGATTTTGAAAGTTCTTTTAGGGACATCCATCGGATGTCCCGTGTAGTACATATTCTGGTATGACTTCAGATCTTATATAATGTCCCTTCTAGACAACCACGAAATGTCCCTGATGTGACATTCCTTCAAATATCTCTGCACAGACGCCCTTAATATTTCCAGGATCGTATAACAATTGAAGCGTCCCTTAGGAATATCCGTCGGATGTCCCAATTGGTACATGAACTAGTACAGCTGTACTCTTCCAATGTGCAACATCAGATTTTGAAAAATTATCTCGAAATCACATAAGGTCAATTAAAATTTTGTTTTTTCAAGGGCAATACAAATTTTTCATATAATAATCATTGATTCCTAAATAGTGAGGTTTCCAAAAAGGGAAATGGTTTTCCAATAAATTTTTCATTCAGGTTCCAATTGTTTTGTAATTGTAGTCCATTGATTCACCTTAGATTTTTCAGATTCATAGATATTCTTTTTTGGTTGAAGTAACTTGTATGTCTGGAGAGAGAGAGAGATCCAGGATAACAAAATTGAACAAAATGGGGAAAGATTCGTGTTTTTTTTTTTTTTTATCGCTTGGAGCGCACGAAAGGGAATCCCTATAATGTTCAAAGAACATCGTGCGTTCCTAGGGAGGATAGGGACAAGAGGTAGGTATTGGAATTTTTTTTGAACTTTTGGAGATTATATGTTGTTGGGAATACTTCCACAGGCAATGAATTCCAGAGCCTAGCCGTTCTATGGATGAAGGAGTCTTGATAAAGTGCTGTTCGACATCTTTCGAGGTTGACAACGAAGGGATGTGCTGACTGGGCTTGTCTAGTTCGTCTGATTGGTATTGCTAGTGAAGGGATGATAGCAGAGATTTCCGAAGAACATTTCCCGTGGAAGTATCGATAGAAGAGTGAAAGGTCGCCGACCTTTCTACGGTGTTCCAATGATGTCAAAGAGTGAGTGAGTGTGGCGTCACCCACCAGGCGAATGGCTCTTCTCTGGATGGAATCTAAGAGCATCAGCGTATGTTTTGGTGCTGAACCCCATATGTGGGAACAGTAATCTAGAACAGGCCGTATCTGCGCTTTGTAGATCATGAGAAGCTGTTGAGGTGTAAAGTAGCTTTTCGCACGGAACAAGAATCCGAGTTTTTGTGAAGCAGCTTTTGCGATAGATCTGACATGATTATCCCATGAAAGAGTGTTGCTGATGGAAATACCGAGCATAGATATGGTGGGCTTGGTGGGGATGGTGGAGCCAGACATCACAATATCGGGCATACTGAGTTCCGCCTTTCTAGAGAAAATGCAGGCTTGAGTTTTGGTGGCGTTGAATTCCACTAGGTTGTTTGTTCCCCAGGCTGTGATTTCAGCAAGATCTTCATTGACAGCATTGACCTGCCTGCGCCGTGAGTTCTTAGTTTCCTGGGAAGAAATGGGAATTCTGGAAGAGAACGCAGTATGGAGGGTACTATCATCTGCAAAGCTGTGGATGGGGCAAGTTGTTACTCCCAACAGATCATTAATATGAAGCAGGCCTCGGTTTGTGGCAAGAGGAAACATCTTCGATGATGCCACAATTATAATCACGATATCTTGGGAATCCTTATCTAGAAGAATTATGTATTCGGCACTGGAATGAAATGTATCAACATTTCGGATTCTTGAAAAAACAATAGGATAAAAAACTAGCTGATCATAAGAAATAATGGGTTTGTAAAAACAGATAACTGTTGGTCCCTACCTGAAACAAAAAACTCTTTCACTCATTCGCGAAATATTGAATGATATCAAAATGGCAATATTGAACAGAGAACAATTGTGAATTGTTCTGAGGCTCCAGGAAAGAGGTTCTTCAATGCAAGAAATTGCAAATGTTGTCGGGACCTGTAAGAGGTTCCGGAGGGCGCAGAAGGCCGTCTCCTTCAAGAGGATCATTGGAGAGAAAGGAACGAACGGTAGGTGGAAGAAAATATGGAAGCAAGAGTAGCGTTTGGAGGTGGAGGTGTTACTTATCTGGGGAGGTATAACAATGCATGGGAGGACTGAATTGGTTGTATTGAGTGGAGAATCCAATAAATGCTGAAAGGTATAGGAACAGATATTGTTATCACCGAAATTTCGATGAAATACAATATTGAACGGATGGTTTGGCCTCCTTTATCTCCGGATATGAACCCCATTGAGCATGTGTGGAGTAAGATCAAAATCAAGTTGAAAGAAAGAAAGGGCGATATGTGGATGGTTTGGATGGTTTAACGAATGCGATTTTGAAAGAATAGGAAGCTATCCCCCAGAATTTCATCACTTCTTTGGTCGAGAGTATGCCAAGAAGAGTAAAGCTTTATTGCGGGCAAGAGGTGGACCAACTGAATATTGAATTAATGATTGTTTCATTATATTGTTATTAAAGAATTTATTACATATTTTGGTTACTTTCCAGAAGTCTATCGATGAAATAATCTGAATAATCGGATGTTGAAATTATGATTACCTTGAAACCTCTCAAATAACAAATGTTGTTTGTGTTTCAAATGCTCGATAGAAAATTTTCATTCAGGATTAATATAACAATTAATAAAACAAATGAGATATATTCATTCTTCTCCAATTCCCTAACCTGTGGAAACAACCCTGTATACTTATTCACATTCTTTCATCGTTTCTCGTTTCATATTTAGTTGTAGAAATAGGTGAAAGTTTTCACAATTATGGTAGTTTAACGAAATACAGTTCTCAACACACTAAATGGACCACTCATAATTTGACTCTATTTCAAAGACCTGCATTTTTTGAAAAAATTGACCGATCTTCATGCGGTTTTCGATATCAGATGTGATGTTTTATCGGCTTCAAAGAGGGCTAGAACACTTTGAAAAAGTCTGCAGAACAAAACTTACACAGGGTGTAAAGTGGAACCATTACACTATGGTCTACATTTCCAATGCTGCCAGAACTCGAGAAATTTTTTTTTTATCAAAAGTAAGTTATATTATGATACACTGGGAACTCATCTCGGGACGTTCTCGTGATTTTTCCTTGATTGGCTATTGGAACAAAAATACGATGTTTTTTCGAAAGTCTTGCATTTCTTGAATTTTTTCTATAGAACTTCACTTGAGCTGACTATTGGGGAGAACTGTTCTCATGTTTTGTGGAGTACAATGGAAGACGAAAAAAGCACTACTGTGTACAGGATGATAAGAAAATTGGACAAAATCCAATTTCAGAAAACAAAATCAAAAATGGTGACTAAAACCATGGCCCATTCGATTCAGTATATTCAGAAACGGCCTTCTCGATATCCATTATTTATATTAGAATATTAACTCGAGACATTTCCGAGAATTCGCCTCTAATTGAAATACAGGATGAAAATTTTCAATTCAAACTTGTTTCCTGATATCGATGATTCTTATCAACTGATTCCCAATATGCATTACCCAAGTATGAGACACAGAGTATTGTTGTTCAATATAATGAGTGTTTCACAACTTATCTGACAAACTACGAACTTTAGAAAACAATAATGTTAGAAGAATGTGGTGACCAGCATTATCTCCACATCTGAATTTGATTGACCATGTGTGGAGCCGAATAGAAGGCGGGCGCCCCAAAATAATGACAACCTTATCGAAGCTGTATCAGAAGAATAGGAGGCAATATCAATATAGACTTCATCAACAACCTCATGGAATCTATGCCAAACCGATTTCATGAGGTTTTGTTAAATCGGAGGGGAGGGGGCTACCAAGTACTGAAATTTAGGATACAGGACTCTCAATAGTTGGATCTTCATAATGCTGCATAATTCACTAATGTCATATTTCGCCAATAGAGTCCATTTCGAATAATTTTGGTTGATATAAAGTGTTATGAATTTTATTTTCCATCTCGTTTCAAAGAAGCTTAACATTTTTTTGTGATAGACTTCTCATGTAATATCAAAGTTGTGGTTGATCTTTATCAGATAAGTTGTGAAACACTCAGTGTATTGACCAACAATACACTGTGTACTGTGTCTCATACTTGGCCAATAGATATTGGAAACAAGTTTGAATTAAAAATTTTCATTCTGTATTTCAATTAGAGGCGTTTTTTCGAAAACGTATTGAGCTAAGAGTCTTATAATATGAATAATGGATATCGAGATGGCCGTTTCTGAATATACTGAATCGAATGGGCCATGGTTTAAGTCACCATTTTTGATTTTTTATCTGGAATTGGATTTTGTCTAATTTTCTTTTCATCCTGTATATTCCACAGTAGTGCTCTTTTCGTCTTTCATTGTCCTCCACAAAACATGAGAACAGTTCTCCCCAATAGTCAGCTTAAGTGGAGTTCTAGAATTTTTGTTCCAATGGTCAATCATGGAAAAATCAGGAAAACGTCCCGAGATGAGTTCCCAGTGTATCATAATATGACTGACTTTTGATCAGAAAAACATTTCTCGAGTTCTGGCAGCATCGGAAATGTAGACCATAGTGTAATGATTCCACTTTACACCCTGTGTAAGTTTTGTTCTGCGGACTTTTCCAGAGTGTTCTAGCTCTCTTTGAAGCCGATGGAATATCACATCCGATATCGAGAACCTCATGAAAATCGGTCAATTATTTCAAAAAATACAGGTCTTCGAAATAGAGTCAAATTATGAGTGGTCCATTTAGTGTGTTGAGAACTGTATTTGAAGAAAAACATTCTGTCCTTTTGGAACGTGGGATTCGAAAAATCACGAAACCATTTCGAGTGTTCACATAGTGAACTACACTCTAACAAAATTTGAAGATAATCAGATTCATTCAACTCACACCAGGTCGAGCTTTGAGTGAAATTTCTGAGGATGGTAGTCACTACATACACAATTTTTCTATTTGACGTACTTTTCATCTCAAAAACTCCACAACAAGTCGATGGAAAATTTGATGTTGCAGCATTTGAATATTCCTGATGCATTTATATACGAAAACTTCAATATTTTTGATATCATGCTGAAAGAAACACCACAAATCACAATGTTCAGGAAAAATATCTTATCTCTTTACCAATAGCTACTTTTCAAAAAATAACGAAATGATTTCAAGAAAACCTCTCTACCAACAGAGTTTGGCTATCATAAGTCTCGAAAAATTATTTTTCCGCTAACGGAAGACATTTCAAATTGGGTCTATTTTGCACACCATCATTCACCACCCTGTAGTCTTCCAGTTACAAATTCTCCAGTCGAAAAATAAATTATAATCCCTCGAAACCCTATGAAATTATCATTTAGGAACTGAAAACGAAATGAAAATCAGTTGAGTTATTCAGAAATTACGAGTGAAATTATGCATCGTTACGTTCCATATGTTGAGCAGTTTATTTTGAGGTCATCCGCATAGCCATTGATGAATTAGACAAACAGCAGGGGTCCTAGATTTGAACCCTCTGGCACTCCAGGATTTGCATGAAACTTTCCAGATGTGTTTCCATTGTGCTTTACCACAAAGAACCTATTTTCTAAGAAACTTTTTAAAATGCGCATAAAGTTATGATGACATCACAAGAAAGAGCAGTGAGAGTTTTGAAGGAGGAATGTTCATTGTTATAGTTATAGTGGAATGATATAAAATTGTCATTCCTAAACTGCGACTTTTCCGGTAGTACCCAGATTGCAGAGGTATTGAGGTATTTTTATATTCACACAGTTGTGATAAGTGTTGCCTATGCATAGGTGCCTCAATTACCTATTTCATTGTTCAAGTGAGAACATCAAACTAATGACGATGTTTTGGAAAACGCATGCTCAGTACAGAGCAGAGGACAGTTGTCGATTTTAATTAATGGCCTGTGGCATGTTATATTTTAGGCTGAGTTTTTAACGTGTAATCTGTGCAAGTACACCAATAAATGTTCTTGTAATCGCTCACAAGTGTTTTCGTGGTCGCCCTGACAAAATAAGACTACAGTTTCAGAAGCGAGATTAACCAAAAGTGTTGAAAACTCAATATTAAAATACGAAATTCGTTGCCGGCTCGAACTCGAACAGTGAACGTAAACGTAAATCGAATCAATCGATAGTACCGGTTTTTGTTTTGCTTTCGGTGAATCGGGCTAGACTGTTTTTCTCATCGATCGAACTTTCGAAACGTGCAGCGTTGCCAGTGCTGTTCGTTTGTAGTTGTTCTACGGTATTGACTTGGATTCTGAATTGTGTTGGTCGAGATGTTTACTTGATTTGTATGCGATATACAAAGGACACTCGAGCTTACGGTTGTGATCTTGGACTGGATATTATTGCGAAGTGACATAAGGGGCTCAAGTGATTTGAACCCGGGTCAATTATATAATATCCCGAAGTGCCATAAGGATGCCGAACTCGACGGGAAGTAACGACAACACCGCAGATGGAAATCCACGTTATTTTCAGAATGTCGATAGTGTTTTACCGGCATTTGATCCAGTAAGGAATAATATTTCTATAAGTTTATGGATAGAAAAAATTGAAGAATTTGGAGAATTGTACGACTGGGACGAAACGGCTGTTAAACATTATGCCTTATCGAAACTAGTCGGCGTAGCCAAAATTTGGCGGGACAGCTTGCCATGCAAAACTCGAACTTGGAATGATTGGAAACAAATCCTGGAAGAAACTTTTTCCATATAATCTAGTTCAGCAGTCGATCTTCGTTTGGAAGCCCAAAATTATAGATGGAAGCCGAATCAAGAGATCGTCGAGTATTTCTTTGAAAAACTTGCCAAATGTAACAAGTGCAAGATGTCAGAGTCAGAAACCATCGAATGGATTGTCCATGGATTGAATGACAGTAGGTTCATAGATTATCTTGGTCCATTAAGCAGGTATGAAAAAATAAACCAATTATTGCCAGACTTGAAGTCGGGTGCAGCACATATAAGAAGACATTTTCCGGTGAGTAAACCAAAAACTTACTTAGACAAAAATGTCAACAATAGCTCAGTGGTAAACAAGACTGGAGATACTTTTCGTAAAACAAGAACTGTAACTTGTTTTAAATGCTCAAAAACAGGACATTATGCTAGAGAATGTCCTCAGAAACGATATCAAACAAATAACCAATCCGATCCAGTGAATCAGCATCCAGTTATTGATTCCGTCACAGAAAGTCAATCAGTTTTGACTATTGGCAATGACAACTCTCATTCTAAATATTTTAAAGACGCTTATGTAAATAATAAGAGAACTAAATGTTATATAGACTTAGGAAGTAGTTGTGTAACTATTCGAGAAGATGTAGTTAATGATTTAGGTTTTTCATTCTATGAAATAGATACCCAGCCATTAGTAGGTTATGGAAATGGACTAGTTAAACCATTAGGTCTGTTCACAGGTGTTTTATCGATAGATGGTGTGACAGCTAAGGTTAGGATTCATGTAGTTCCCAAAGATTCACAAAATGTTCCTTTGATTGTGGGACATCCTTTTACGGAACAACCTAATATTCAAATAATTTCTAAAAGTAATGAGCTGAGAATCGAATATTGCAATGACGAAATGCCAGATATCCAGGCATCAATAAGTAATCCAAAGACTGTTTTACGATCAGATAGTGATATCACTATTCCAAATAATTATTTAGGACATATCACCGTTACTAGTGATTTGAGCAATTACGAATTGTGTATTGAAGGAGGACTCCGGGAAGGATGTGCCATTCCTAGATGTATTGTCCAAACAAATTATGAAGGAAATTCTATTTTACCTATTATGAACATATCAGGTAGCGATTTGAAATTTTCAAAAGGTGACACAATAACTAGAGCGGAAATTTGTGAAGATGCTGAAAAAGAAAATGTAATAACCTCAAATAATAGGGAAATAAATACTGACGAGATTCTTCTTGAAGAAATCAACACCGAATTGGTAGGAGATGATGTTAAGAAATTGCTTGATCTGCTCAACAAATTTAGAGATGTCATAGCGAAAAATATGAAACAGTTAGGTGTAACAGATAAAGTGAAAATGAAAATTGAACTCTCATCTGATAAACCGATTTATTATAAACCATACAGGCTTTCTTATTCAGAAAAAGCAACTATTCGTGATATTGTTGATGAATTAAAAGATGCCGACATTATAGAGGACTCTGTATCACAATATGCCAGTCCATGTATTTTAGTGAAAAAGAAAACTGGTGATGTTAGACTTTGTATTGACTATAGGGCCTTGAATAAGTTGACAATCAAAGATCATTATCCTTTGCCAAGGATCGACGATCAATTAGATCTTTTGCACGAAAAGCAATATTTCACTTGTTTAGATCTTCGTAGCGGATACTATCAGGTGCCAATGGACGATGAATCTAAAGACAAAACTGCCTTTATCACCCCAGATGGAACATATCAATTCAAAAGAATGGCTTTTGGGCTATGCAATGCGCCATCTGTTTTCCAGAGACTTATGAATCTAATTTTGGGAAAATTGAAATATAACGTAGCACTTTCATATCTGGATGACACAATTATTCCCTCAAAAACCGTTGAAGAAGGTTTGAGTAATTTAACTGAAGTTTTGGAAGCACTGCGTGAAGCACATCTAACATTGAGGTTAGATAAGTGCCACTTCTTCAAAAGTAAAATTGATTACTTGGGATTTGAAATAAATAAAGACGGGATTGCCCAGGAAGAATGAAATTAAACAGCATTTTAAATTTTCCTCAACCCAAAGATGTTAGGGCTGTTAGAAGTTTTATAGGTTTAGCAAGTTATTTCAGGCGATTTGTGAAAGATTTTGCCATAGTAATTCGACCATTAACTGATTTGTTGAGAAAAAATGCCAATTTTACTTGGTCAGATTTATAGGAAAATGCGTTTGATTTGATTAAACAGATGATGGGCAGCGCACCTATTCTTTGTGCTTATAATCCACACGCCAGGACTGAATTACATACTGACGCCAGTCAAGTAGGGTTAAGTGGGGTTCTTTATCAAGAACAGTCAGACAAAAAACTGCATCCTATCAGTTATTTCAGCAGAAAAACGACTCCCGAGGAAGCTAAGTATCATTCGTATGAATTAGAGGCACTTGCGATAGTTACTTCTGTTGAAAGATTTAGAGTATATTTGATCGGAATTCATTTCACTATTCGTACAGATTGCAATAGTTTGAAATTATTAGAAAATAAACGAGATCTTAATCCAAGAATAGGAAGATGGTTTATCCGTTTGTCAGAATACACTTATACAATTGAGTATCATGCAGGCTCCATAAATACTGTAGCTGATTCTCTTAGTCGATACCCTGTGGAAGCCAGCCAGGAAGTTGAACTTGTAGGACTACCAGTAATGCACATCAATGTTAGTACTGATTGGATTGCAGCAATGCAACGTACTTGTCGAGAAATCACTTTAGTATGTGAAAAATTAGAAAAAGGTGATGCAAACATTCACAAAAAGTTCACCTTGTGTAATGCACGTGTTTATAGGTTAAAGAACAACATATTGAGATTATATGTGCCAGAAGAAATACGCACTGATTTAGTAGGGGAAACGCACCGAGGTCTGAATCATTTAGGCACAGATAAAACTTTGGAAAAACTCAAGGAGACATATTACTTTCCAAAAATGCGGGATTTTGTTACAAAATATGTAAACAGATGCATTAGTTGTATATATCATAAAGTACCAGGTGGTAAGCATTCCGGATACTTGCACCCGTTAGAAAAAGGGAACACATGTTTCCACACTATTCATTTAGACCATTTAGGACCTTTTGTTCGCACTGAAAATGACAACAAATATATTCTAGGACTAATCGATGGATTTTCTAAGTATTCTGTGCTGAAAGCAGTCGTAGATACGAGCGCATCAGAGACATTAAAATTTATGCACGAGTTTGTCTCACATTATGGAAAACCTTTCCGTATAATAACCGATAGAGGTACAGCTTTCACCGCAAATTCATTCGAACAATTTTGCAATGATTTTGATATCATTCATGTCAAAGTGGCAGCGGCAACCCCTAGGGGAAATGGGCAAATTGAACGTTTAAATAGAACAATCCTAAATTGTTTGTCAGCTAGTTCAGATTGTAATTCGGAAGATCCAGACTGGGACCAAAAATTGTTTGACATACAGTGGAGTTAGAACAATTCTGTACACCGCATTACAAAATGCACACCATTTCAGTTAGTTTTCAAGCATAAGGGTATTGGTCTGCACGATAATCCGTTAACGGTTGAAATACATAAATTAAATGCAAGTAGAAAAGTTAACTCTACGGAAAGTCTTTCAGAAAGTGATCATGAAGTAAAAGAAACGGAAAAAGTGGCAGATTTGTTAGAAAGCAATAGGGAAAAACAGATTAGGTATTATAATACGCGTCGATCAGCAGCGAAAACATTTTCGGTAGGCGATTTAGTTATGGTCAAAGATCAAATTCCAAGTACAGGGGATAGTCGAAAATTAGAACCAAAATTCAGGGGACCCTATGAAGTTACTCGGGTCTTAGATAAAGATAGATACATAGTCGAGGACATTGTAGGTGAACAACGAAGTGGCCGATTATATAAAGGTATTTTGTCTCACGATCGTTTGAAGCTTGCTTCGAGAAAGGTCTAGTTGGTCATCAGATTCTTAACTAACAGAAGGTGATTAAAATATATATATACAGGGTGATTCAAAAGTAAGCGGCATCTCTTCAGGGGCGTATAACTTATTGCATGAAAATTAGTCAAAAAGTTCCTATTCCTAGGGGAGCTACGCCCCTTTGAATAGGACACCTCAAAGACGATTTTTTCTCTATAACTTCAAAATCCTTCATAATAAATTTTCGAAAATGATTGTACGGCATGAACATCTGATGGTAAATAAGACTCTGAATTCAAAATTTCAAAATTCCATTCAGGGGCGTCACATGCGGGGGAGGGTAAGTGTAAAAACATTCCTTCTTCTTTTGATATACAGGTTATTGTAATTTCGTTTGAAAAAGTTGATTTCCTCCTAAATGGTACGCTCTATCGAAATGAACTAAGAGTACCTCTTTTTACGTGAAAAACTCTAGAATTTTATAATTTTCGAACGAAATCACAATAACCTGAATATCAAAAGAATAAGAGATGTTTTTACATTTACCCTTCCCGCATGTGACGCCCCTGAATGAAATTTTAAAATTTTGAATCCAGAGTCTTATTAACCATCGAATATTTATGACGTACACCAATTTTCGAAAATCTATTGTGAAGGAAGTTAAAGTTATAGAGAAAAAATCGTCATTGAGATGTCCTATTCAAAGGGGCGTAGCTCCCTTAGGAAGCATATTCGGACCCTTATTAATATGAACTTTCCGCCTTACTTTCATGCAAGGAATACGCCCCTGAAAGGATGCCGCTTCCTTTTGAATCACCCTGTATATATAATTCTTGTTTCCATTGTAATTATATTTTATTGTGCCGTGAGTGAAACAGTGTTTAAGTGCATTATGAAAATGTTTATTTTCTTGTCTTATGTTTCGAATAACATGTACCTACACGTATAAGCGTTAAAATTGCTCTGCACTGCACTGAGATGTTGAGAATTAAAATATACAAATATTTTTGAGTTAATGACGAGGACGTCCTTAGAACAGGAAAGGCCGAACTGAGGTATTTTTATATTCACACAGTTGTGATAAGTGTTGCCTATGCATAGGTGCCTCAATTACCTATTTCATTGTTCAAGTGAGAACATCAAACTAATGACGATGTTTTGGAAAACGCATGCTCAGTACAGAGCAGAGGACAGTTGTCGATTTTAATTAATGGCCTGTGGCATGTTATATTTTAGGCTGAGTTTTTAACGTGTAATCTGTGCAAGTACACCAATAAATGTTCTTGTAATCGCTCACAAGTGTTTTCGTGGTCGCCCTGACGAAATAAGACTACAGTATGTTTATCCAAAAACAATTGCAGAGTTTCGTGCCGCACCTGCACTTCTAATTGTACTGGCTAAGATAATTGAGTGATAAGTAAATGATGGATTACTCAGGTATTTTTAATCAAAACCGATTTTTTATTCGATTGTCAATATGAGTTCCGAAGGTCAAGTGATACCGATATTGTAATTCGATGATCTTATCACGGATCTACAAGTGAATATTGATAAAGAAAATAGTTATTCGTTTTACTAGGCAGAAAAGTACAAGATTCAATGCCCCGGCTGGCGTTTCATAGCCTAGGCGTATCCGGGGCTAGGAAACCAACCAAGGAATTAAATCTCCTTTTCTGCCATGTGAAACATATAATAGTTTTTTCAAATTCTTTTCAATTTCACGTGAAGTCCAAATAATTCATCTTTTTTTCTCACCCAAAGTCATTGTCAATTTTGATTACGACTTATCTGCTTGTTATGTGGGGAAAAATGCTATTTCCTCATATCCCTGGATATTTGGAAGGCATTTGACATGCAATATAAATCGAGAAATCATGTTCTAAAAAAATTTAAACCGTATGTTAATTTACGTTAATTCAATATGTCTAGATTTTCTTCGTACAAGAGAATTCCAAACCTTATGATAACGACACTATTTTGATTGTTATTGACATACAAAAACACAATGCAAACGCGTATACAGGACGACACTACAGTTACGAATAGTTTTGCTCTTTTGAATTAAGTTTTTTTTTACTAGAAATCTATCATACCTACCACATCTCCCTATCCTCCCTAGGTACGCAGAATTTTCTGTGAACATTATAGTGATTCCCTTTCGTGCGCCCCAAGAGATAAAAATAAATCATTCAGAATCTGAATTCAAATATGCAATAAAAACATCTCTAAACAACATATGAAAAATTCTTTGAATGTTTTACACAGAATTATTCCCAGGAATGGTGGAATGATAATATGAAGGTAAGTAAATTCAAGGTGTCATTTTGACCAAAAGATATTACGATATCAGGTTTAGCACTTACGCCTTTTTGATCCAATGGAAATTTCAAATTGATCCCTATAGAATGTGGTCCAATCAATTTTATGGTGAGCAATAATATTCAGATTATCGAATTATTTGAATGAATTATACAGGGTGACAGGGTGGAACGGCTAAACGATTAGGATCGATTTTAAAGGGTAGGAAGACCTTCAGTTTCTTGCATGCATCTTCAATAACTTGCTTCGTTTTTGACTTACGTTGGTGTCAATTATGGTTTTTAGGACAAATTGTTCCACTATCAATTACCAGAAACTGTTTGTATTCCAAGAGGCGGTAAACTGAATAATGTTTATTGAATTTTATAGATCTTTGCTCCGATTTTTAATGGTTTTTAGGAGTTTAAAGCACGTCTAGAGACATGCAATGAAGCCAAATTCGAAGAAACTGTGGAGACATGGTATTAATATCAATTACCTGAAAATATCAAAGAGTATTGATAATACAAAAATTCACTTGCATATAATTATTTCACCTATACATATCTCTGATGAGATGTTGATGGA
Organism: Phaedon cochleariae; assembly: GCA_918026855.4. Classification (NCBI taxonomy): domain Eukaryota; kingdom Metazoa; phylum Arthropoda; class Insecta; order Coleoptera; family Chrysomelidae; genus Phaedon; species Phaedon cochleariae. The sequence goes on along the minus strand of OU896713.1, from coordinate 54,990,392 downwards.
ATTTGATTTTTATTTAGTGGAATAAATTCATTATTGCAGCGAATAAGCATGCAAACTTTGATCGGAATCAGTCAATCGCTGGTAAGTAGTTACCATTGGAGAAATTTTCGACTCACCCTACATGGTGACTACATGTCATAAGTGTTATCCTAAACGTTTGGCTGTCTAACTCTGTACCACCCTGGTAGATCATGGATTGTGGAGGTGTTGCCAAATACAAACAAATTCAAAAAAATTCTTACGATTTGCAAAAACTATACCTACAGTGAGCACGTAAGGGTGGAAACGAATTCGTTGAAAGCTTGACATGCGGCCATTGTGGAAATAAAACTCAGACAGGTCCATTGTCTTTTTCAGTTGCGCAATAGTTTGTAGGTTTATTTGTCGGTATATTCATCCTTGTTAATTATTATAAATTACATTATTATGCATGAAATTTCTTTTATTCTTCGATCTATTGAAAAATATGGTGAAACCTTGGTCGTGGCACTTGATATCTACAAGGCATTCGATCGAGTCTGGCACCATCACGGACTCTTCGCCAAGCTTCCATCTTATGGCTTGCCTCCCCAGCTATGTTCTCTGCTAGCTAGTTTTCTCCCAAACAGGTCTCTCCATGTAGTGGTCGACGGAGTTTCATCTGACTCTCTTATCATAAATGCTGGTGTTCCGCGACGATCAATCAAAGCACCAACACTATTTTTTATATTTGAAAGCAACTTTATGTCCAGTACACAGCTTCGCGGATGATAGTACCCCTCCATACCGCCTTCTTTTCCAGGGCTCCAATACTAGCCAGGCAAATCAGAAACGAACGAGGGAGAAATGTGGATAATATAAATATGGACTTGGCAACAACTCTGGAATGGGGATCCGCAATAACTTGGTTGATTTCAATGCAAACAAAACACAAGCATGCCTTTTCTCTAGGAAAGTCGATCTCACTGTGCCCAACATAAGCTTGTCAGGAGTAACCATACCTTTGAAGACATCCATTTCAATGCTGGGTATAACTATTAGCAATAACTTTTCTTGGGAAAATCACGTGAGATTAATTGCTAAAAGTGCATCCCAAAAACTTGGTTTTCTGTTTCGAGCCAGGAGCTATTTCACTTCCAGTCAGCTGCTTATGATCTATAAGGCACAGATCCGACCTGTCCTGGAATACAATTTCCACATTTGGAGTGCAGCACCCAAACATACCCTGAAACTGTTGGATTCTGTCCAAAAAAGGGCAATTCGTTTCGTGGGTGATGCCTCGCTCACTTCTCTGGAACACCGTAGACATGTTGGCGATCTGGCCCTATTTCATAGATATTTTTATGAACGATGCTCTTCTGAAATATCAACAATTGTTGAGTTGAGGCTTCGCATCCCTTCGTGGTCACTTTGGAGACTTGCAGAACATCTCTTTCCAAAGACTCATTCATCCAACGAACAGCGAGGTTTTAGACACATTGTCAAGGGAGGTGTTCCTCGAGGCACATAACCTTCAGAAATTTGAGAAGAACACCAATTCCTACTTTATTTTCCTCGGTTCTCACGATGTTCTCTCAACATCACAGGATATGACGTTTCGTGGGAACCAGAACAAAGAAAAGATCATACCTAAAAAAAATTCATGACCTCACCAAAATATTAGTAAAAATGCGAAACTGAAAAAGTAAAACGACTTGTCTGCGCTTTTTCCCCACTGGTCATGTATCAAGATTTTCAAAGAATCTGTTTCAACCTATAGGTGCGCACTCTATGAATATAGAGGACTTTTTAGCGAACAGGTTAAGAATTATGTGTAGTGGAATTGGATTTCAATCAAAATATTACCTTTCTTCATATCACCAATCCTGGGAAACAACTGAAGAACTACAGCATGAAGATCATATACTATCAGTATGCTCACCCACTTATATTATAGCAAAGTTCTCCAGCTATATGATTTCAACAATGCCCATAAATAAATGCACTCAGTAGCTGTAGGAGTTATCAGATACGTAACTACTACAGAAATATTTTCTGACAGCCATATTATATAGCTAGTGGCAGCGAGATAATCGTCAATTCTTAATATTCTCAAGTGATTTGTAATCAGCAAAAGTCGAATTTATAATCACAGGAGATAACTCGTTTGTTCCCGATGCTATCGAGAGTATCTGGAAATGATTATTGCTCGTCCATACTACGAAACTTCGCAGTATAGTCTTAACAAAAATCCCTTGAGACAAATTCAGCAAAAATAAACCGCCGGCGGACCCGGTCCGTATCAACACGGTTTCAACTTTTCAAAGAGACCGGCGAGCGCGGCGGATCTCTTTGATTAAGCTGTCTCAAGTGACTTTGCCATGAATATATCACAACGTTAATCCTGAATTCGAGTCCTATCTTTGAGTATTCACACTGTCTTCATGACCGACTCTGGCCAAGATCCGAAGACATTGCAGGATTATTCAGGTCCACTGGAGGATCTTGACGAGGGTAATGTAAAGTTTCCTGAGGGCCGGTCGCTACCAGGAGTCTGAAGCACAGCTAAGCTGCACCCGAGCACCCTATTGCAACAATAGCTGATATAGCCTCCTGAAAGGACACACAGAGCACGTGGAGACAACAAAAAAAAACTGGAGAACAGGATATATTTTCGAAGAATTCACCGACTGCCTCTGATACGGCTGTATTTTACCTTCTGAGAAGGGAGGAAGAATTGGAGAATTATTAGATCTTGTTTCGAAGGACTGAAGCAGGCCAGGCTGCATGGCTTCCTAAAACTTCATGGCAGTCTCCAGGTGCAAATCCCATTAATGGCTTCCTGACGGAGATTTCATCCAGTGGTGGTAAGCAACGGCTTCCAACAATCAAATTCCCCGAAGGGTTCCTACGGTTTTCACCGAGAAAAAATTCACTTTGATCCACAGGTCAAGTGCACGCCACCATTCATAGCTAACCGAGAAAAAGTGAGGTGAGTAGATGCCGGAAAATCTCTCACCCTCGTTTTAACCAAGCCAAATATGAATTGAAATGCTTGCATCCCAACTACTAAGAAGAATTGTTCTTCTTCTGTATTTATAGGAATAATCTCCAAATCCTTCAAGGAAGATAAATGACAGTCCCACAATGACAGCAGTGACAGTGACATTCTGGATGACACTAATACAAAAATATAACCTTGAAAAAGAATCCCAAAAATAAACAAAGACATTTATATCCAAATTGAAACCAATTCAGAATGAACATACATCATCATAAATCCTCAGATATTTCAGCGATATATTCATCGCCTTGGAGAACACCAACGGTAAGTTGTCTGTCTGCTTTTCGAATGGATAAAATCAAGGGTCCTATGGGTTGCGTGCAAGGACTGTCAGATGATCGACCCTGGAGGAACAACTTTGAAACACAACCTCACTTTTCTCATTTGTTTACAAGTGATCGAAATAGTTTTTCACAATTATTTTGGCATAAGAATTTTTCGGCTATTCATTAATTGTGCTGTTTTACAATGCACAAAAACTGCAGCAGAAGACAAAGGAATCCTGTTGGTACATTATGATTTGGAAGTAAGTACCAACTATAGTCACTCACATATAGTTTTCATTTTTGAAATTTGGTAATTTCTCTGATTTTTCATCGAAATTCCTTCTGCAATAGGAGCTGATAGAAATACAATTGAAATTTCTAAAATAATGCATGAAGATTGAATTCATGCAGTCAAACGGGAGGACTCTAGTCTGACGTGCCGACGAAATATGATTGTAATGTGTTGTAGACATTTTCAATCTATTAGCAGTATTAGCTTGTATTGCAGAAATGGCAGAAGGAATTTTGATAAGGAATGACAACAGTTCATAATGATAACCATGTCAGATTACTATTTACCTAAAAAATCATATTCCTTCGTCTCTCGCTGCATATTTTGTGCATTGTGCAACAGCGCAATGCGAAGGCATGCTTGAATTAATAAATAGCACAAAAAACTCGATTCGTTATTGTGAAAAACTATTTCAATCCTTCGATTCCTCTGTAACCAAATAAAAAAGTGAGGTTGTGTTTCAATAATTCACAGAAGAGTGAGGTTATGTTCCGATATTTTACCTCTAGGGTCGGTCATCGTGCACGCGACCTATTCTTCATTTTATTATATACCCACTTACCTTTCATAACCAATAAGATTATAATTGGGATTAGTCGTGACTGTTTGACAATGATGTGTTGTGTTTCTTCATCATAAGCTATCATCATAAGAAATTAATATGTTTTATCCGATAATTCAACTCCTACACGGAAAACGCTATATGACGACAACGTGAGTCATTTTGATATCGTAGAAAAAGGATGCACCTTTGATAAACTGCTTCCTCCTTTGATCTAGTAGCTATTTGCGCCTGATGTCACTCGAATTTCTCTCTTGTCAAGTTCGATTGATGGGTATGGTTCACGCGTAAATCGGCAAAATGAGCCGTTTTGGGAGAATTTCGTCTGAAGATACCACGAAAATATGGAATAGTAATTTTCCTAACAAGTGCGGAAAGTTATTCTTTCCCGCACGCGACTGCCGTTGTCTCGAACGACGCGAAGCTATTGTGAACTTACAGTTTGACGCATTATGTTGGTTCATTGCGGAAGCCAGCAGGCCCATTAGGAGTTTGGTCTCTAGGTTCCAGACACTTCTATGAAATGAGCCAAAAATACCTATTCTTCATTCGGTTTCTTTCATTTCTTTATTGTTGCACCATTCAATAAAACTCGTGTATGGCTTCTCATACCTTTCTTAAGACTTCGTTGGTGATAACGCATCTGTATCAAATCCCTATAGCTAGAAGTTTTTGATCACATTGTGGCATTTCCACTGAATCGAAAATGACAATAACGCTGTGTCTGTCACTTCGACAATTACAAACTTATTTGAGGTTTGATTGGCATGACAAATTGACGTTTCCCGTCAGATCAATCCAAATCTATAGGGGGATTTTTATAATAATCAATTTTTATTCCTCAATATTTCTTAATTTTTACAATAGTGCAACTTGATGGATGATTCTGAACATACATACTTAATACTGCAACAAACAAACTTAAACTATTATATTCAATCACCTACCACTTATATTACTAGCGATTTTATCATATCTTTGTTTTCCCGCACTGTTGCGGGAAAATGACACTTCCCAAACTAAATTGCGTGCGGGTATAGGGTGAATCACGCACGCTTGTAGAAAAAATATTTGTTCTACAAGCGTACAAATTGATTGATTTTTTCAATTAATTATTCATGCATATAGGAACAACTAACAAGACGAATATATTCTCTATCTACTGATTATTAGTTATAGCTATTGTGAACTTACAGTTTGACGCATTATGTTGGTTCATTGCGGAAGCCAGCAGGCCCATAAGGTGTTTGTTCTCTAGGTTCCAGACACTTCTATGAAATGAGCCAAAAATACCTATTCTTCATTCGGTTTTTTTCATTTCTTTATTGTTGCACCATTCAATAAAACGCGTGTATAGCTTCTCATACCTTTCTTAAGACTTCGTTGGCAATAACGCATCAGTACCGCATCTCTATAGCTGGAAGTTTTTGATCACATTGTGGCAATTGCACTGAATCGAAAATGACAGTAACGCTGTGTCTGTCACTTCGACAATTACAAACTCATTTGAGGTTTGATTGGCATGACAACAATAATCGTTTTCCATCAGATCAATCCAAATCTATAGGGGGATTTTTATAATAATCAATTTTTATTTTCCAATATTTCTTGATTTTGACAATAAATAGTGCAATTTGATGGATGATTCTGAACAAACATACTTAATACTGCAACAAACAAACTCAAACTCTCATATTCCATCACCTAACACTTATATTTTGCCATATTATCATATCTTTGTTTTTCGCGCACTAGTGTGGGAAAAATTTTCCCGCAATGTTGCGGGAAAATGACAGTTCTCGAACTAAATTGCGTGCGGGTATGGGGTGTATCACGCACGCTTGTAGAAAAAAATACAATTCCGCAAACTACCAGTTACACGGAATCATCAATAGAAGTATACCATTATTTTTGTTTATTTGTATATTGTCGTTGATTCATCTTGCCAAAAAACACTCGAACTTTTTTTTAATTGGATAAACCTCACTAACTCAAACATTTTCCATGAGTTATTTCTCTCGAAAAACTGACATTAGACAACATTTTTTCATCTCAGTTTTTCTCGTGAAGTCACTGATCGGCAAATGTTTTTCGTTACCAAGAGAAATTTATCCGATAAAAAAAAGCTCTTGTGTTTCAACTGTTTATAAATCCTCCTGGATAGTCGATTTGACAGCGGTTCTACAGAGGTCGACAGAATATGATGTGCTTTTCGTAGAATTCTTCGCCTTAGAACTACCACCAATATTCTGCAAATTATTTACATTATCTTACAACCATATGGAAAGTGGCTCGAGTTTAAACAGTTCCTAAAAAGTTATGGCACCATCAATAAAAACCAATATAGAAATTATTGCATCAATATACAGAGTATCCCAATGAGATCTTCACTGATATTGAGCCCATATTCCTCAGACCAAAACCATTCGATACAATCTGACTTCCTCAATACAAATTTGCTTAGTTTAGGCGCTATAGACGACTCTGAAGTTACAATTTTCAGATCGTTTTTATGCATTCATTCACGTTGGCATAGCTTTATTGGCCATTAAATCCACATCCTAATAATGATAAATATCATTTAATATTAATGGGCGCATGAAACTTGAATTATTCAGTAAATAAACATCTAAAAATTCTACACCAATGGAAAGAAAGAGGTTTGAATATGATTGCGAAACTTGTACACTACAAAAAAGGTACTCCTGATGAAATTTGATTACTCTCATGGTTTCGACAAAATTTTGATTTCAGTAATTTTCAAAACATCATTCAACATATTTTGAAACGATCAACAGATAATATGTCATGTAATTGTTCAAAATTTTCATCATTTTCACGAATAGAAAGATTTTTACAGCGAAAAAAATGGAAATAAGCAAATATTTGGATTACTTAGTACAAAAACACAGCATATTCCAGTCACAGTATAAATCTTTGTATACGTGAAAATGATAAAACTTTTCAACAATTTTTGAGAAATATTTGTTAATCGGTTTGGACTTGACTGATCAGGCGCGTATCCAGTTTTGTTTCATGGGAGGGTTCAATTCGTGGTGAGGGGACTGATACAAAGCAGAAAAAGCGCCGTAGGCGAGATGTCTCTGTTATTCAGGGTCGAATGTCTTCAAATTGATAGTTATAGGTTTGTCAGCGGGTTTTCATGAAGGTGGAAAAAATGATTTTAAAATCAGTTGAAAATTTTATGTTCTAAAGACAACAAAAATCGAATTATTAATATCGAGTTCACTTCAACCCGAAAAAAATGCTTGAGTTCAAGTTGGTAAGACAATTTGAATCACAATATTGTTGATGGTTTTTTCAATTTATCCACTCGAAGTCTCATCAAAATCGCGACGTTTACACAAATTATATATTCTTTTCTGGCAACGCAAGTTTGAGAATACAATTTGTTTACAATTTTGGTTGTCATGCTTTCAAATGTTGTTGTTCCTGTTTTGTCGCTGGAAAAGTAAATAGAAACTTTTTTTTGCTGTGATAATTGAAAATTCACACCGGATTTTATAATATGCATAAATTAAATAGTAAAGATGATGGAAGAACTTGCACGCTGCATATTTGGCATTTTTCAGCTTCTAGGAAGAAACTACTAACTTGTCCTGGAAAATTTTCAGTTCGGAAAAATGAAATTTTGTCGCATTTTTATGGAAGCACCCCCGTATTTCACGTAATTATTGAGGTAGGGTTCTGAAATTTG
>OU896713.1:54952031-54982032 GCA_918026855.4 Phaedon cochleariae | reverse complement strand
CTGATATATGAGTCTGTGATTTCATCTGAGGCTGACATTCATCTTCGCTATATCTCTGATGGGAAAATCTCTGTGATAAAATATGGCACATTTGGAATGCAACAGTGATATAGTTGTTGCGTGTTTTGGTCATCAACCGGGTAGTATATCTAATATATTTCTTCCTAGAAGCTAAGAAATGCCAAAACTGCAGCGTTCAAGTTCTTTCATCATCTTTACTATTTAATTTATGCATATTATAAAATCTCGTAAGCCGGTGTAAATTTTCCATTATCACAGCAAAAAAAGTTTCTCTTTACTTTTCCAGCGACAAAACAGGAACTTAACATTTGAAAGCTTGACAACCAAAATGTAAACAAATTGTTTTCTCAAACTAGCGTTGTCAGTAAAGTATCTATAATCTTTCGAGCGGATAAATTGAAAAAACCATCAACAATATTGTGATAACATATTCATCAAATTGTCTTACCAACTTGAACCTAAGCATTTTTATCGAGTTGAAGTGAACTCGATATTTATAATTCGATTTTTGTTGTCTTTAAGAATGTAAAGTTTTCAACTGCTTTTGAAATCATTTTTTCCACCTTCATGAAAACCCGCTGACAAACCTATAACTATCAATTTGAAGACATTCGACCCTGAATAATAGAGACATCTCGCCTACGGCGCTTTTTCTGCTTTGTATCAGTCCCCTCACCACGAATTGAACCCTCCCATGAAACAAAACTGGATACGCGCCTGATCAGTCAAGTCCAAACCGATTAACAAATATTTCTCAAAAATTGTTAAAAAGTTTTATCATTTTCACGTATACAAAGATTTATACTATGACTGGAATATGCTGTGTTTTTGTACTAAGTAATCCAAATATTTGCTTATTTCCATTTTTTTCGCTGTAAAAATCTTTCTATTCGTGAAAATGATGAAAATTTTGAACAATTACATGACATATTATCTGTTGATCGTTTCAAAATATGTTGAATGATGTTTTGAAAATTACTGAAATTAAAATTTTGTCGAAACCATGAGAGTAATCAAATTTTATCAGGAGTACCTTTTTTGTAGTGTACAAGTTTCGCAATCATATTCAAACCTCTTTCTTTCCATTGGTGTAGAATTTTTAGATGTTTATTTACTGAATAATTCAAGTTTCATGCGCCCATTAAATGATATTTATCATTATTAGGATGTGGATTTAATGGCCAATAAAGCTATGCCAACGTGAATGAATGCATAAAAACGATCTGAAAATTGTAACTTCAGAGTCGTCTATAGCGCCTAAACTAAGCAAATTTGTACTGAGGAAGTCAGATTGTATCGAATGGTTTTGGTCTGAGGAATATGGGCTCAATATCAGTGAAGATCTTTGGGATACTCTGTATATTGATGCAATAATTTCTATATTGGTTTTTATTGATGGTGCCATAACTTTTTAGGAACTGTTTAAACTCGAGCCACTTTCCATATGGTTGGAAATATCTCCTGGTTGTAAGATAATGTAAATAATTTGCAGAATATTGGTGGTAGTTCTAAGGCGAAGAATTCTACGAAAAGCACATCATATTCTGTCGACCTCTGTAGAACCGCTGTCAAATCGACTATCCAGGAGGATTTATAAACAGTTGAAACACAAGAGCTTTTTTTTATCGGATAAATTTCTCTTGGTAACGAAAACCATTTGCCGATCAGTGATTTCACGAGAAAAACTTAGATGAAAAAATGTTGTCTAATGTCAGTTTTTCGAGAGAAATAACTCATGGAAAATGTTTGAGTTAGTGAGATTTATCCAATTAAAAAAAAGTTCGAGTGTTTTTTGGCAAGATGAATCAACGACAATATACAAATAAACAAAAATAATGGTATACTTCTATTGATGATTCCGTGTAACTGGTAGTTTGCGGAATTGTATTTTTTTCTACAAGCGTGCGTGATACACCCCATACCCGCACGCAATTTAGTTCGAGAACTGTCATTTTCCCGCAACATTGCGCCAAAGATATGATAAAATCGCTAGTAATAAAAGTGGTTGGTGATTGAATATAATAGTTTAAGTTTGTTTGTTGCAGTATTAAGTATGTATGTTCAGAATCATCCATCAAATTGCACTATTTATTGTAAAAATTAAGAAATATTGAGAAATAAAAACTGATTATTATAAAAATCCCCCTATAGATTTGGATTGATCTGACGGGAAACGTCAATTTGTCATGCCAATCAAACCTCAAATAAGTTTGAAATTGTCGAAGTGACAGACACAGCGTTACTGTCATTTTCGATTCAGTGGAAATGCCACAATGTGATCAAAAACTTCTAGCTATAGGGATTTGATACAGATGCGTTATCACCAACGAAGTCTTAAGAAAGGTATGAGAAGCCATACACGAGTTTTATTGAATGGTGCAACAATAAAGAAATGAAAAAAACCGAATGAAGAATAGGTATTTTTGGCTCATTACATAGAAGTGTCTGGAACCTAGAGACCAAACTCCTCATGGGCCTGCTGGCTTCCGCAATGAACCAACATAATGCGTCAAACTGTAAGTTCACAATAGCTATTACTAATAATTAATAGATAGAGAATATATATCTCTTGTTAGTTGTTCCTATTTGCTTGAATAATTAATTGAACGATTCAATCAATTTCCTACGCTTGTAGAAAAAATATTGTTCCTAACTCATGCGGAAAGTGTCTTTCCCGCACTCGCCTGCTTGCCCGAACTCCGCTTCGCGTCGTTCGTGTCAACGGCAGTCACGTGCGGGAAAGAATCACTTTCCGCACTTGTTAGGAAAATTACTAGTTCCTAACTCATGCGGAAAGTGTCTTTCCCGCACGCGACTGCTTGCCCGAACTCCGCTTCGCGTCGTTCGAGACAACGGCAGTCGCGTGCGGGAAAGAATAACTTTCCGCCCTTGTTAGGAAAATTACTATTCCATCTTTTCGTGGTATCTTCAGACGAAATTCTCCCAAAACGGCTCATTTTGCCGATTTACGCGTGAACCATACCCATCAATCAAACTTGACACGACAGAAATTCGAGTGACATCAGGCGCAAATAGCTACTAGATCAAAGGAGGAAGCAGTTTATCAAAGGTGCATCCTTTTTCATCGATATCAAAATGACTCACGTTGTCGTCATATAGCGTTTTCCGTGTAGAAGTTGAATTATCGGATAAAACATATTCATTTCTTATGATGATAGCTTATGATGAAGAAACACAACACATCATTGTCAAACAGTCACGACTAATCCCAATTATAATCTTATTGGTTATGAAAGGTAAGTGGGTATATAATAAAATGAAGAATAGGTCGCGTGCACGATGACCGACCCTGGAGGTAAAATATCGGAACACAACCTCACTCTTCTGTGAATTATTGAAACACAACCTCACTTTTTTTATTTGGTTACAGAGGAATCGAAGGATTGAAATAGTTTTTCACAATAACGAATCGTGTTTTTTGTGCTATTCATTAATTCAAGCATGCCTTCGCATTGCGCTGTTGTACAATGCACAAAATATGCAGCGAGAGACGAAGGAATATGATTTTTTAGGTTTATAGTAATCTGACATGGTTATCATTATAAACTGTTGTCATTCCTTATCAAAATTCCTTCTGCCCTTTCTGCAATACAAGCTAATACTGCTAATAGATTGAAAATGTCTACAACACATACAATCATATTTCGTCGGCACATCAGACTAGAGTCCTCCCGTTTGACTGCATGAATTCAATCTTCATGCATTATTTTAGAAATTTCAATTGTATTTTTATCAGCTCCTATTGCAGAAGGAATTTCGATGAAAAATCAGAGAAATTACCAAATTTCAAAAATGAAAACTATATGTGAGTGACTATAGTTGGTACTTACTTTCAAATCATAATGTACCAACAGAGGATTCCTTTGTCTTCTGCTGCAGTTTTTGTGCATTGTGAAACAGCACAATTGATGAATAGCCGAAAAATTCTTATGCCAAAATAATTGTGAAAAACCATTTCGATCACTTGTAAACAAATGAGAAAAGTGAGGTTGTGTTTCAAAGTTGTTCCTCCAGGGTCGATCATCTGACAGTCCTTGCACGCAACCCATAGGACCCTTGATTTTATCCATTCGAAAAGCAGACAGTTAACTTACCGTTGGTGTTCTCCAAGGCGATGAATATATCGCTGGAATATCTGAGGATTTATGATGATGTATGTTCATTCTGAATTGGTTTCAATTTGGATATAAATGCCTTTGTTTATTTTGGGATTCTTTTTCAAGGTTATATTTTTGTATTAGTGTCATCCAGAATGTCACTGTCACTGCTGTCATTGTGGGACTGTCATTTATCTTCCTTGAAGGATTTGGAGATTATTCCTATAAATACAGAAGAAGAACAATTCTTCTTAGTTGTTGGGATGCAAGCATTTCAATTCATATTTGGCTTGGTGGTGAGAGGGTGAGAGATTTTCCGGCATCTACTCACCTCACTTTTTCTCGGTTAGCTATGAATGGTGGCGTGCACTTGACGTGTGGATTAAAGTGATTTTTTTCTCGGTGAAATCCGTAGAAACCCTTCGGGGAATTTGATTGTTGGAAGCCGTTGCTTACCACCACTGGATGAAATCTCCGTCAGGAAGCCATTAATGGGATTTGCACCTGGAGACTGCCATGAAGTTTTAGGAAGCCATGCAGCCTGGCCTGCTTCAGTCCTTCGAAACAAGATCTAATAATTCTCCAATTCTTCCTCCCTTCTCAGAAGGTAAAATACAGGCGTATCAGAGGCAGTCGGTGAATTCTTTGAAAATATATCCTGTTCTCCAGTTTTTTGTTGTTGTCTCCACGTGCTCTGTGTGTCCTTTCAGGAGGCTATATCAGCTATTGTTTCAATAGGGTGCTAGGGTGCAGCTTAGCTGTGCTTCAGACTCCTGGTAGCGACCGGCCCTCAGGAAACTTTACATTACCCTCGTCAAGATCCTCCAGTGGACCTGCTAAATCCTGCAATGTCTTCGGATCTTGGCCAGAGTCGGTCATGAAGACAGTGTGAATACTCAAAGATAGGACTCGAATTCAGGATTAACGTTGTGATATATTCATGGCAAAGTCACTTGAGACAGCTTAATCAAAGAGATCCGCCGCGCTCGCCGGTCTCATTGAAAAGTTGAAACCGTGTTGAAACGGACCGGGTCTGCCGACGGTTTATTTTTGCTGAATTTGTCTCAAGGGATTTTGTTAAGACTATACTGCGAAGTTTCGTAGTATGGACGAGCAATAATCATTTCCAGAAACTCTTGATAGCATCGGCAACAAACGAGTTATCACCTGTGATTATAAATTCGACTTTTGCTGATTACAAATCACTTGAGAATATTAAAAATTGACGATTATCTTGCTGCCACTAGCTATATAATATGGCTGTCAGAAAATATTTCTGTAGTAGTTACGTATCTGGTCCAACAGCTACCTACTGAGTGCATTTATTTATGGGCATTGTTGAAATCATATAGCTGGAGAACTTTGCTATAATATAGGTGGGTGAGCATACTGATAGTATATGATCTTCATGCTGTAGTTTTTCGGTTGTTTCCCAGGATTGGTGATATGAAGAAAGGTAATATTTCGATTGAAATCCAATTCCACTACACATAATTCCTAACCTGTTCGCTAAAAAGTCCTCTATATTCATAGAGTGCGCACCTATAGCTTGAAACAAATTCTTTGAAAATCTTGATACATGACCAGTGGGGAAAAAGCGCAGACAAGTCGTTTTACTTTTTCAGTTTTGCATTTTTAGGTCTACTAATATTTTGGTGAGGTCATGAATTTTTTTAGGTATGATCTTTTTTTTTTCTGGTTCCCACGAAACGTCATATCCTGTGATGTTGAGAGAACATCGTGAGAACCAAGGAAAATAAAGTAGGAATTGGTGTTCTTCTTAAATTTCTGAAGGTTATGTGCCTCGAGGAACACCTCCCTTGACAATGTGTCTAAAACCTCGCTGTTCGTTGGATAAATGAGTCTTTGGAAAGAGATGTTCTGCAAGTCTCCAAAGTGACCACGAAGGGTTGCGAAGCCTCAACTCAACAATTGTTGATATTTCAGAAGAGCATCGTTCATAAAAAAATCTATGAAATAGGGCCAGATGGCCAACTTGTCTACGGTGTTCCAGAGAAGTGAGTGAGTTTGTGAGCGAGGCATCACCCACGAGACGAGACGATTGCCCTTTTTTGGACAGAATCCAACAGTTTCAGGGTATGTTTGGGTGCTGCACTCCAAATGTGGGAACTGTATTCCAGGACAGGTCGGATCTGTGCTTTATAGATCATAAGCAGCTGACTGGAAGTGAAATAGCTACTTGCCCGAAACAGAAAACCAAGTTTTTGGGTTGCACTTTTAGCAATTGATCTCACGTGATTTTCCCAAGAAAAGTTATTGCTAAGAGTTATACCCAGCATCGAAATGGATGTCTTCAAAGGTATGGTTACTCCTGACAAGCTTATGTTGGGGACAGTGAGATCGGCTTTCCTAGAGAAAAGGCATGCTTGTGTTTTGTTTGCATTGAAACCAACCAAGTTATTGGATCCCCATTCCAGAGTTGTTGCCAAGTCCATATTTATATTGTCAACATTTCTCCCTCGTTCGTTTCTGATTTGCCTGGCTAGTATTGGAGCCCTGGAAGAGAAGGCGGTATGGAGGGTACTATCATCCGCGAAGCTGTGTACTGGACATAAAGTTGCTTTCAACACATCGTTGATATGGAGTAGAAATAGTGTTGGTGCTTTGATTGATACTCGCGGAACACCAGCATTTATGATAAGAGAGTCAGATGAAACTCCGTCGACCACTACATGGAGAGATCTGTTTGGGAGAAACTAGCTAGCAGAGAACATAGCTGGGGAGGCAAGCCATAAGATGAAAGCTTGGCGAAGAGTCCGTGGTGCCAGACTCGATCGAATGCCGTGTAGATATCAAGTGCAACGACCAAGGTTTCACCATATTTTTCAATCGATCGAAGAATAAAAGAAATTTCATGCATAATAATGTAATTCATAATAATTAACAAGGATGAATATACCGAAAAATAAGCCTACAAACTATCGCGTAATTGAAGAAGACAATGGACCTGTCTGAGTTTTATTTCCACAATGGCCGCATGTCAAGCTTTCAACGAATTCGTTTCCACCCTTACGTGCTCATTGTAGGTATAGTTTTTGCAAATCGTAAGCATTATTTTGAATTTGTGTGTATTTGGCAACACCTCCACAATCCATGATCTACCAGGGTGGTACAGAGTTAGACAGCCAAACGTTTAGGATAACACTTATGACATGTAGGGTGAGTCGAAAATTTCTCCAATGGTAACTACTTACCAGCGATTGACTGATTCCGATCAAAGTTTGCATGCTTATTCGCTGCAATAATCTCATCAGAGATATGTTTAGGTGAAATAATTATATGCAAGTGAATTTTTGTATTATCAATACTCTTTGATATTTTCAGGTAATTGATATTAATACCATGTCTCCACAGTTTCTTCGAATTTGGCTTCATTGCATGTCTTTAGACGTACTTTAGACCCCTAAAAACGATTAAAAATCGGAGCAAAGATCTATAAAATTCAATAAACATCATTCAGTTTACCGCCTCTTGGAATACAAACAGTTTCTGGTAATTGATAGTGGAACAATTTGTCCTAAAAACCATAATTGATACCAAGGTAAGTCAAAAACGAAGCAAGTTATTGAAGATGCATGCAAGAAACTGTAGGTCTTCCTACCCTTTAAAATCGATCCTAATCGTTTAGCCGTTCCACCCTGTCACCCTGTATAATTCATTCAAATAATTCGATAATCTGAATATTATTGCTTACCATGAAAGTGATTGGACCACATTCTATAGCGATCAATTTGAAATTTCCATTGGATCAAAAAGGCGGAAGTGCTAAACCTGAAATCGTAATATCTTAGTCAAAATGACACCTTCATATTATCATTCCACCATTCCTGGGAATAATTCTGTGTAAAACATTCAAAGAATTTTTCATGTGTTGTTTAGAGATGTTTTTATTGCATAAGATTCTGAATGATTTATTTTTATCTCTTGGGGCGCACGAAAGGGAATCACTATAATGTTCACAGAAAATTCTGCGAGGATAGGGAGATGTGGTAGGCATGATAGATTTCTAGTAAAAAGAAACTTAATTCAAAAGAGCAAAACTGTTCGTAACTGTAGTGTCGTCCTGTATACGCGTTTGCATTGTGTTTTTGTATGTCAATAACAATCAAAATAGTGTCGTTATCATAAGGTTTAAAATTTTCTTGTACGAAGAAAATCTAGACATATTGAATTGACGTAAATTAACAAACTGTTTTCTGTTGAATACTGTCTGTAGGTTAATCGAGGAGGTGGTACATTCATTATACCAAATTTTTTGGGATTTTCTTTCCTCGTTTCTATAAAATAAAAATATGAATATTATTTCAATATACGTGTAGTAAGGACAAATCAGATGATTTGCCCCAAAATGTCACTGCGTTTAAAGAATATTCCTATCAGAGAGCCTAAAAGAAAAATTCACTAGCTTGTCAGTGACAATTTGTATTGAAAAAAATTTGGAGAAGAGAAATAAAGGTATATAGAAAAAATATCAAATTTTCACTTATCTTTGGACGTTTCGGGACCGGTTCTGCTCCCGTTTTCAACATGAAAAGAGATTATTTCAAAGCGAAGTCGTATAATGTGTCTTGAAGCTTTTCAGTTTTCAATGACAATTGGTGACGTTGGCATTTTCATGTTCAGATTTTAGTAGTGAATACCATGTTCTGTCTATATCAATTGAACAAGAAGCAATGCTATTGTCTCCGTTCAGAAGAATGCAAGCCAATGAAAAGAAGATAACAGAGAAAAATCAAGGAATCTGCTTGCATTCTTCTGAACGGAGACAATAGCATTGCTTCTTGTTCAGTTGATATAGACAGAACATGGTATTCACTACTAAAATCTGAACATGAAAATGGTAAATTCAAGATTAATTAATGAAAACATCCTGTAACTCATTTGATTGCTAACGTCACCAATTGTCATGAAAACTGAAAAGCTTCAAGACACATTATACGACTTCGCTTTGAAATAATCTCTTTTCATGTTGGAAACGGGAGCAGAACCGGTCCCGAAACGTCCAAAGATAAGTGAAAATTTGATATTTTTTCTATATACCTTTATTTCTCTTCTCCAAATTTTTTTCAATACAAATTGTCACTGACAAGCTAGTGAATTTTTCTTTTAGGCTCTCTGATAGGAAAATTCTTTAAAAGCAGTGACATTTTGGGGCAAATCATCTGGGTGAGAAAAAAAGAAGAATTATTTGGACTTCACGTGAAATTGAAAAGTATTTGAAAAAACTATTATAGAGAAAAGGAGATTTAATCCCTTGGCTGGTTTCCTAGCCCCGGATACGCCTAGGCTGTGAAACGCCAGCCGGGGCATTGAATCTTGTACTTTTTTGCCTAGTAAAACGAATAACCATTTTCTTTATCAATATTCACTTGTAGATCCGTGATAAGATCATCGAATTACAATATCGGTATCACTCGACCTTCGGAACTCATATTGACAATCGAATAAAAAATCGGTTTTGATAAAAAATACCTGAGTAATCCATCATTTACTTATCACCCAATTATCTTAGCCAGTACAATTAGAAGTGAAACGGCGATAATTTGTTGGCTGGCAATTCAGAGTCTCCTGATTTGGAAGAGGAATTGAAGTGTGTCCAAAATCAATTGCAGATTATCCCGCACCGTGCGGGGTCGGCCAGGGCCTACTCTAGGTGAGATAGAGTAGGCCCTGGGTCGGCGGGTTCGAAGTGAGTGCAGGTGCGGCACGAAACTCTGCAATTGTTTTAGGATAAACATACCTTTGCAATCTGGGTACTATCGGAAAAGTCGCAGTTCAGGAATGACAATTTTATATCATTCCCCCAAATAACATTATCAGTTTTATTGTTAGCTACAGGAGGTTGTTACAGCCTATTTTGAAATGCCTTTTTAAAACTATTATACTTTATATAATAATACCATTAAAACAATTAAACAACCTTCTCAAAACATAAAGGGCCCACCTTTATAAATGCTGTCATAGCTTCTCTTAAAGCTTGTCATAAAACTAATAGGAATTTATTGTAGTATGCCTCAAAGCAATAATAAAACCTATCAAAACTACTTCGTTTAAAGCCTTTTAGCACGAGATCAAACCTGTATGTTTCAAAACGACATTTCTTATGTCAACATTAAAACTTATTGGCTAGAATTAAAACCTTATCAGTCGCAGTCAGTAAGCATTTGTTAAGATAATATAGTCCGTAACGTGTTTTATGATAGTCTTTTTTCAGAACTAATTATAATACAAACATGTCAAAATGGAGAGAGAACAATAGATAGTTATAATAGTATATTATGTAACAAGTGTTATAAACGTCCTTTTAGTAACGAGTAGTTTAAGCACGAGCGGAGCAGAGCGGAGCGAGTGTTTAATAAACGAGTGTCTAGAAGAGTTTATAAACGCGTTACATGATTTTTCTACGAACTCAGAAAATTACATTAACATACCTGCAATTCCTGCTAACCTACAAAATAATCTGAAAGGAATGGGAATTGAGAACATAATACATGCAACTGCTTGCAACCAGCGAGACACGTATAAGTGATATTGGTTGTAGGTTGTAGATGTGTTCAGTCCATTGCTTACTAACCTTTGTTTCACGTTTATTGTCATGCTTAGCGCAGAATAAATAATTTTTTCTCAAAGATGGATGCTTCATTTTTACACTTCTTGGAGATATGCAAGTAGCAGAACATTCTCTTCGATTTCACTCTCGTCTACTTTTCGCATATATTTTAATGAAGAATTCTGATACAAACGAATATTGTTTGAATAATTCTGATACGAAATTCGAAAATAACAGTTGACAGGTAATACAATTGACAGGCCAGACATGTCTCAAACTACTGAAACTGTGTTTAATGCACTGCGTTGCCATGGTAATGTGTTTAAGAAATCGTTTCGAATAAATCACAGATCGTCAATTTGTGATTAATCGATCATTTAGCGTCGTACATATCCGTACGCTAAATGCCATTTTATTTATGTGAGTAGAAAAAAGAGATTAAACATGGCGGTATGATATGATAATTCCCCACTGTATCAAATAGTCCTTCTTGTGAAGATTGAGGCTGTAAAATGAGAACGATGGCGATTTTTTTGACGAAAACATACCAGATATGCTTCAAAAAAAGCAGCGCCCTAGAAATAATGTGTTTTCACCAGTTAGATGGATGTGAATTTCAATAACTTTTCAAAAAAGTTGACAAAACTGTGTGAATGCTTGCTGAATATGGGTGAGTCGTTTGGAAAATGTGGAAAAACAACATTTTCGGTGGCAGTATCAATGCATCTTCTCTATTCTCCGCTTGAAATTTCCATTTCCATCAATGGCCGACATCTGTTTGTAGTAAATATGGCGCAAAATATACTCAAAACCAATTTTCTTTCTCTAATGCTTTATAAAAACCTTTAGGTAATGATAAGGCATTTTATGAGACGATTTCCTCCTGTTGAAGTACTTATTGCATATTCGAATCCATTCTTATGACTATTTGCTCCTGGGTATGACAACAAAGCTTCGAAAATGATAAGATTGATTTAAGAAGGTTATAAGATAATGCCTTCATAAAACTATAAAGTTTTAAGAATATCCTGGCTAGTGCTCATTGGCAGTGTTGCAAAGTGTAGAAGAACGTCATCATTATGATTAACATAACCCCACTTTTGTTGTTTACAGTGTTCACTTTGTGAGTTTTGTGATTGGTTTAAAGTAGGAAACCGAGTAGAAAACATAGACAACCTACACTCAGTGCAATTCGCCTGATATTGTGTTGATTGCTCCATTCTCTCAAATTCATGCTCTACTCGCCATCTGACATAATTTGTGCAAAACTGTTGTCAACTTCCTCGCTTCCTAGTTCCCATTCAGAAGCACGATCATCAGAAGTATTTTCCATTACGTTCTGACTCGTTGATGCTACTTTAAGAACATCAGGTCCTAATGAATTCTTGCTATTTGGTGGTTTCAGGTGGTATGAATTGAAAGACGCAGTGTTTGGAATTGCTTGGGCTTGAAATTTCTCATTTACTGTTGCTCTCACGACTTGATTTTTGATTCTTAAGGAATTCTCTTCATGTTTTCGCTTGGAGTTTCCATTTCTCTCAATTTCACACTATTTATTTTCTTGTGAGTCCAATTCAACGTGAGTCGTTTGTAGGCAAAAAAAGACGAACATTTATATTATGGGATTTGGGTTTAACACGGTTCTAAATAAAACTTCATAAATCCTATAGATTTTATGATTGACTTCGATGAGTTCATTGTGGCTTATAGGTTTTAATAATTACTTTCACATAGCTAGAATAATGCCAATAGGTTTCATTATTGCCT
Source organism: Phaedon cochleariae (assembly GCA_918026855.4). NCBI lineage: Eukaryota > Metazoa > Arthropoda > Insecta > Coleoptera > Chrysomelidae > Phaedon > Phaedon cochleariae. The sequence continues at coordinate 54,969,555 of OU896713.1, read as the reverse complement.
CACTCAAATCCTAATTGGCCTAGTGTAAATTGGGTTTATGATTGCTTTATGACGTATTTTCATAGGATTAGTTCAGAACCTTTTCGTCAAATTCAAGACACTAATAAACCTGAGAGTTTTAAGAGGGTTGTTGAGAGTAAATGGTTTCGATGAAGAATTTCAATGACTCTCACAGAGCTCTCTTAAAACCGAGGTGAGCTGAATGCCAAATTGTTTTATGCGATAGTTCTATCATAGTATCTCAAAGCCTTTTAATAGGATTATATGGACATGAAGGCCAATATGCTTTTTCCAGGGCATTCATAAAACGGTGGAACAAATTAGACCTATCATTTGCGCTCACAAAGTCTCATCGAAGCTATTAGGCATTTAAAATGTTACTTCCACTATAACGATAACAATGAACATTCATCCTTCAAAACTTTCACTGCTCTTTCTTGTGATGTCATCATAACTTTATGCGCATTTTAAAAAGTTTCTTAGAAAATAGGTTCTTTGTGGTAAAGCACAATGGAAACACATCTGGAAAGTTTCATGCAAATCCTGGAGTGCCAGAGGGTTCAAATCTAGGACCCCTGCTGTTTGTCTAATTCATCAATGGCTATATATGCGGATGACCTCAAAATAAACTGCTGAACATATGGAACGTAACGATGCATAATTTCACTCGTAATTTTTGAATAACTCAACTGATTTTCATTTCGTTTTCAGTTCCTAAATGATAATATCATAGGGTTTCGAGGGATTATCATTTATTGTTCGACTGGAGAATTTGTAACTGGAAGACTACAGGGTGGTGAATGATGGTGTGCAAAATAGACCCAATTTGAAATGTCTTCCGTTAGCGGAAAAAAATTTTTTCGAGACTTATGATAGCCAAACTCTGTTGGTAGAGAGGTTTCCTTGAAATCATTTCGTTATTTTTTGAAAAGTAGCTATTGGTAAAGAGATAAGATATTTTTCCTGAACATTGTGATTTGTGGTGTTTCTTTCAGCATGATATCAAAAATATCGAAGTTTTCGTATATAAATGCATCAGGAATATTCAAATGCTGCAACATCAAATTTTCCATCGACTTGTCGTGGAGTTTTTGAGTTGAAAAGTACGTCAAATAGAGAAATTGTGTATGTAGTGACTACCATCCTCAGAAATTACACTCAAAGCTCGACCTGGTGTGAGTGGAATGAATCTGATTATCTTTAAATTTTGTTAGAGTGTAGTTTACTATGTGAACACTCGAAATGGTTTCGTGATTTTTCGAATCCCACGTTCCAAAAGAACAGAATGTTTTTTTTCAAATACAGTTCTCAACACACTAAATGGACGACTAATAATTTGACTATATTTCGAAGACCTGTATTTTTTGATAAAAATTTACCGATTTTCATGAGGTTCTCGATATCGGATGTGATATTTCATCGGCTTCAAAGAGAGCTAGATCACTCTGGAAAAGTCCGCAGAACGAAACTCACACAGGGTGTTGAGTGGAACCATTACACTATGGTCTACATTTCCAATGCTGCCAGAACTCGAGAAATTTTTTTCTGATCAAAAGTGATGATACACTGGAAACTCATCTCGGGACGTTTTCCTGATTTTTCCTTGATTGACCATTGGAACAAAAATTCGAGAACTCCACTTAAGCTGACTATTGGGGAGAACTGTTCTCATGTTTTGTAGAGGACGATGAAAGACAAAAAAAGCACTACTGTGGAATATACAGGATGATAAGAAAATTAGACAGAATCCAATTTCAGATAAAAAATCAAAAATGGAGACTAAAACCATGGCCCATTCGATTCAGTATATTCAGAAACGGCCTTCTCGATATCCATTATTCATATTAGACTCTCAACTCGATACTTTTCCGAAAATTCGCCTCTAATTGAAATACAGGATGAAAATTTTCAATTTAAACTTGTTTCCTGATATCGATGATTTCAAATATTTATTGGCCAAGTATGAGACACAGTGTATTGTTGGTCAATATACTGAGTGTTTCATAACTCATCTGTTGAATTTCAACCACAACTACGATATTACATGAGAAGTCTATCACATAAAAATTTTAAGCTTCTTTAAAACGAGATGGAAAATATAACTCATAACACTTTATATCCACCAAAACTATTCGAAATGGGCTCTATTAGCGAAATATGACATTAGTGAATTATGCAGCATTATGAAGTTCCAACTAGAGAGTCTTATATCTGAATTTCAGTACTTGGTAGCCCCCCTCCCTCCAATTTAACAAAACCTCATGAAATCGGTTTGGCATAGATTCTATGAGGTTGTTGATGAAGTCTATATTGATATTAGTGAGGGTTGCTGGGCTGTGTGCACGTGAATATATACCAAAGAAGGGAAGATTTGTATTTCGTGCAAAATGATTTATTCAATATTTGTAGCAGAGAGCATTCGACTGTTAAGTCATCATCAGTGCGTACCTGTAAGTAAGTAATCTGCTTTTAGCTATTCGAATAGCTAGCTAGCAGATTACTTACTTACAGGTACGCACTGATGATGACTCAACAGTCGAAAGCGCTCTGCTACAAATATTGAATAAAGTATTTTGCACGAAATACAAATCTTCCCTATTGCCTCCCATTCTTCTGATACAGCTTCGATAAGGTTGTTATTATTTTGGGGTGCCTCTCGCCTTCTCGATATGTTAAGTTTCATTCTGCTCCACACATGTTCAATCAAATTAAGATGTGGAATTAATGCTGGTCACCACATTCTTCTAACATTATTGTTTTCTAAAGTTCGTAGTTTGTCAGATAAGTTGTGAAACACTCATTATATTGAACAACAATACTCTGTGTCTCATACTTGGGCAATGCATATTGGGAATCAGTTGATAAGAATCATCGATATCAGGAAACAAGTTTGAATTGAAAATTTTCATCCTGTATTTCAATTAGAGGCGAATTCTCGGAAATGTCTCGAGTTAATAGTCTAATATAAATAATGGATATCGAGAAGGCCGTTTCTGAATATACTAAATCGAATGGGCCATGGTTTTAGTCACCATTTTTGATTTTTTTTCTGAAATTGAATTTTGTCCAATTTTCCACAGTAGTGCTTTTTTCGTCTTCCATTGTCCTCCACAAAACATGAGAACAGTTCTCCCCAATAGTCAGCTCAAGTGGAGTTCTAGAGAAAAAATTCAAGAAATGCAAGACTTTCGAAAAAACATCGTATTTTTGTTCCAATAGCCAATCAAGGAAAAATCACGAGAACGTCCCGAGATGAGTTCCCAGTGTATCATAATATAACTTACTTTTGATCAAAAAAAAATTTCTCGAGTTCTGGCAGCATTGGAAATGTAGACCATGTAATGGTTCCACTTTACACCCTGTGTAAGTTTTGTTCTGCAGACTTTTTCAAAGTGTTCTATCCCTCTTTGAAGCCGATAAAACATCACATCTGATATCGAAAACCGCATGAAGATCGGTCAATTTTTTCAAGAAATGCAGGTCTTTGAAATAGAGTCAAATTATGAGTGGTCCATTTAGTGTGTTGAGAACTGTATTTCGTTAAACTACCATAATTGTGAAAACTTTCACCTATTTCTACAACTAAATATGAAACGAGAAACGATGAAAGAATGTGAATAAGTATACAGGGTGGTTTCCACAGGTTAGGGAATTGGAGAAAAATGACTATTTCTAATTTTTTTTATTAACATCCTGAATGAAAATTTTCTATCGAGCAGTGGTTAATCAGTATAGAAGTGAAAAGGCCATCTATGATTTGAAACACCAACAACATTTGTTATTTGAGAGGTTTCAATGTAATCATAATTTCAACATCCGATTATTCAGATTATTTCATCGATAGACTTCTGGAAAGTAACCAAAATATGTAATAAATTCTTTAATAACAATATAATGAAACAATCATTAATTCAATATTCAGTTGGTCCACCTCTTGCCCGCAATAAAGCTTTACTCTTCTTGGCATACTCTCGACCAAAGAAGTGATGAAATTCTGGGGGATAGCTTCCTATTCTTTCAAAATCGCATTCGTTAAACCATCCAAACCATCCACATATCGCCCTTTCTTTCTTTCAACTTGATTTTGATCTTACTCCACACATGCTCAATGGGGTTCATATCCGGAGATAAAGGAGACCAAACCATCCGTTCAATATTGTATTCCATCGGAATTTCGGTGACGATACGAGCTCTATGTGGTCGAGCATTATTATCAACAAGTAAAAAGCCATCACCGTGATTTTAAGCATAAGGAATAACAATATCTGTTCCTATACCTTTCAGCATTTATTGGATTCTTCACTCAATACAACCAATTCAGTCCTCCCATGCATTGTTATACCTCCCCAGATAAGTAACACCTCCAACTCCAAACGCTACTCTTGCTTCCATATTTTCTTCCACCTACCGTTCGTTCCTTTCTCTCCAAACTGAAATCCTTCCATCAGATCTATACAGATTGAACCTGCATTCATCTACAAATGAACATTCACTTCATTCTGCTATCCCCCAGTTCAAATGATCGAGTGCCCAAATTCTCCTGCCTGTACGATGATCCTCTTGAAGGAGACGGCCTTCTGCGCCCTCCGGAACCTCTTACAGGTCCCGACAACATTTGCAATTTCTTGCATTGAAGAACCTCTTTCCTGGAGCCTCAGAATAATAATTCACTATTGTTCTCTGTTCAATATTGCCATTTTGATATCATTCAATATTTCGCGAATGAGTGAAAGAGTTTTTTGTTTCAGGTAGGGACCAACAGTTATCTGTTTTTGCAAACCCATTATTTCTTATGATCAGCTAGTTTTTTATCCTATTGTTTTTACAAGAATCCGAAATGTTGATACATTTTATTCCAGTGCCGAATACATAACTCTTCTAGATAAGAATTCCCAAGATATCGTTATTATAATTGTGGCATCATCGGAGATGTTTCCTCTTGCCACAAACCGAGGCCACACGAATCTTTCCCCATTTTGTTCAATTTTGTTATCCTGGATCTCTCTCTCTCTCCAGACATACAAGTTACTTCAACCAAAAAAGAATATCTATGAATCTGAAAAATCTAAGGTGAATCAATGGACTACAATTACAAAACAATTGGAACCTGAATGAAAAATTTATTGGAAAACCATTTCCCTTTTTGGAAACCTCACTATTTAGGAATCAATGATTATTATATGAAAAATTTGTATTGCCCTTGAAAAAACAACATTTTAATTGACCTTATGTGATTTCGAGATAATTTCTCGAAATCTGATGTTGCACATTGGAAGAGTACAGCTGTACTAGTTCATGTACCAATTGGGACATCCGACGGATATTCCTAAGGGACGCTTCAATTGTTATACGATCCTGGAAATATTAAGGGCGTCTGTGCAGAGATATTTGAAGGAATATCCCATCAGGGACATTTCGTGGTTGTCTAGAAGGGACATATATAAGATCTGAAGTCATACCAGAATATGTACTACACGGGACATCCGATGGATGTCCCTAAAAGAACTTTCAAAATCATATCCCATCAGGGACATGCCAAGGACGTCCTTGCATGGACATTCTACAATATGTACCACGTGGGACGTCTAAGGGATGCTATTTCTAGGACATTTGGAATGATGTACCTGCTGGAACATTCCGTGGACACCCTTGCTCGGACATTGCATGAGATGTATGGGATGGGACGTCCCAAGGACACTCATTTTTGGTCCGAGACATTCGGACTTGACCAAATAGGGACGTCCCTAGGACGTTGTGTGCTATCAGGGCTATGCATAAGCACCGAACATAAACAGAGTTTATGTTCGGTGGCATAAGTAAGTCTGCTAAAGCTCGTCGTTAAAAAACTCACTATACAGGGTGTTTCATAGGTAAAGGGAAATATTTCAATGGTAGATAGTGGTCACCAAGGTGGTGGAGCTTATACTTGGGACGTTGAATTCATTCACCTATCGGGCGAAGTGAAAATCCAGGTTCGGCTTCAGGAAAAATTTACATTTAATCGAAATATTAAAATAACACACTGTATTTAATAATCCGCACAGTACATCAAAAGAATTGTGAAGAGGAGGAAAAACTGAATTGGGTTTGATGCTTTTTGTTTTCTCGCCACCAATTCTTATCGTAACAATCATAAACAGAAAGTTGAAAGTATGTCAATTTGAAGAGAATTGTGCTTGGGGGAATTGTGTGTGAGGACTGAAACTCAATCATTTTGAATCATTAGAAATCAACAAACTCAAAAATTTTGACATTCTACTCAATGATCAATTAGACCTTAATAGTTCACCACTGTTGAATTCGTTTTCTTAGTAAGTAATAATATGTATTTGATATCAACTCTTTCAAGTTAATCCGGTAATCCGTAATTTAATGTAGATATTGTGCCTAATTTCCGAAAATGGAGGTTTATCGTACCGGTCCACAGGTAACTAATCCTTCAGGTTGGGTAGGTAAGATATATAAAAGTTAAGCAAGCCAACGTTAGTTTAGTTCATTGTACCAGTATATCACCTGACGAAGCTACTGTGTTAGCGAAACATGTCGTGTGTTTAATAAATTTTGTGGAAATCTTATCGTTTGTGAAGTTTTTACAACTGACTTCATGTTAATACTGGGTGTCCCAAGTTATCGTATAGGTACAGCAAAAAATCGCTTCTTCGACAAGCTGAACAACAAATAGTGAGAATGCTTCAAATGACAAGTGCATGTTCGTAAGAATGTTCCACAATGAAATAAGATTAAGTAATCATTTTACGGTGTTCTGCAGTTCAAAATGGAACATCTGTCATCGATTTTTTGAAACAAGAATTCAATCCATTCACTTCTCAACTGTGAACTTTTTGAACACATGGGTGAAAGCAATTTGTCATTTGAGTAACGTAAAAAAGTCACAAAATGTTCATGTTTTTGTTGTTATCAATAAACAAAACACCAAGTATATGTGCTGTATTCCAAATAGATTGACACGCAATTTTCAGAGACAATATGCTATTTGAAAATAAAAACTGATCAGTATCTACCATCCGGGGGCTGCCAAATATATCACATTCTTCATAAGCCATTAGGAAAGTTATTGACATTTATTGAAGCCATTCACTGCAGCTTTTCAATGCTTTTGATATCTTGACAAATAGCGAGATATTGCCTGTATACTTGGGACACCAAGTATTTGAATTATAAAGGCTATTGGGAAAAACAACTCAATATTTTTGTAGGAATATTCATTAATCATTCAGGTTATGTTTGTTTTTACTTTAGGAGCTCGCAATGGGAAATGCTCGATCTTGTTATTACGTCCAGGATATCCTTGGGTGCTCGCAGAAAGAAATGCCTATCCATTTCCTGTTATAGATAACCTCAAGGATTCGCAATAATGAGGAATATTTCAAATCTGAGGCGAGATCTCCGCAATTTCTTTCGGACGACTCCAGAGAGTATCTCTTATGGTGACAGCCTATACTGATCTTTGGCACCTCGAAGGAGGATTTCGCATTTTGATCCTGAATGTAACTACTTAGAGATATCGCGAAGAGTTGCGTGTTACCTGGGAATACTTCCTTGATATGTATTTCATTCGTTATTCTCGGGATGGATAACTTGTTTTTGAATATTCACGGAAGCAATAGGTTTTTGTCTCAAACAATGATATTGTTTACCCCCATTTGATTATCAATTCAAACACAATGTAGTATGGAGAGGAATAAAAAATCGCTATCATTATTGTTGGTATGCTCGCTAACCTAACATTTTCCACGTCTTGTTCCTATACCTGGCGCGGTATTTGCCATTAGAGCACCTGGTCCATACACAAATATGTCACTCTGTGGTTGCATTTATATTGAAACTACAATTCAAACATCCTTGAAATTTGAATGAACCTGCTGTCAATACAGGTAGAATATTCTCACCACACGGATTATTTATTTGTTGCATTGCATACAAATGGCATGGCATTATTGGTGGTTACTCCACATTTTCATTTGAGTTGATTGTTTCGGTTGCAGAAGAAATAGCATGTTTCATTCGGACCAAAAGTGTATTCGTTTGACTCGCAAATTTTGCTTTCGCTCGGCTTTACTAAAACGATCCAAAATTCGCTTGTCAAACAAAGTGTCTCTTTTGATACTAATGAAACGATCAACAATCATTCTCAAAGATATATATTTCTGAACTCTAAAAGTTGCTTTGGTATTTGAATAGTAGTTGTAGATAATGTATATTATATTAATCAAGAATTAAAAGATATGCGTTCGTGTACACTGTTCAGTCTCGACTAACTTTTATTGACACAAAGTATAAAACATACAGAACATAAATAAAAGTGACAGGAACAAAATAGACAGGTTGATATATACTACCAACATAACTGATGTGGCAATGTTGCCATATTAAATATAACACAACTCTAGTTTTGGTGTCATAAAATAACACCCCCACTACATCAAAACTTACAACTTTCACATAAACCAATGCCATTTATAAATTTATTGTGTTTACATACCTTCAGACTTTTAGTCATTATATCAGCAATCATTTCATCAGTTGGCATATAACTCAGTGTAACATTTTTATTAGATATTGCCTCTCTGATAAAATGATGTCTTATATCAATGTGCTTCGAACGCTTGTGATACATTATTGGATTTACAGCAAGTTTTTGAGCAATCAAATTATCATTGAATAGTCTTATACAAATTGCATCATCTGTCAATTCACACCAAAGATTCTTGAGGTATATGGCCTCTTTAGCTGCTTCTGAGACTGCCATATACTCAGCCTCTATGCTTGATAAGGCTACACTTTTTTGTTTTCGGCTCTCCCAAGATATGGCACTTTCAGACAGCTTAAAAATGAATCCTGTGTAGGATTTTCTATCTTGCCTATTACTTGCCCAATCGACATCTACAAAACCTTCAATAATAAAATTATTTGATTTTTTAAAAACTAAGCCTAAGTCCTTAGTCCCCTGCAAATATTCAAAAATTCTTTTTACACCTTTCCAATGAGATTCAGTACATACATTATTAAATTGGCTCATAAAGCTCACTGAAAAAGCAATATCAGGGCGAGTGAGCACTGCCAGATACATGAGGCTGCCAATCGCTTGCTGATAGGGAATATTTTCATTGGAAATTTTAACCTGATCACTGAAATCCAAATTTGTTTCTAAAGGAGTAGACATAGCTTTACAATTTGACATATTAAATCTTTTTAATATTTTATTTACATAATTCCTTTGATTCAAAATTATGGTACCCTTCTTTTCATCTCTAATAATTTCCATCCCTAAACATTCTCGGGCTTCACCCAAATCTTTCAATTTGAATTTACTGTTTAGTGTAGATTTTAATGAGTCAGTTTCACCAGAGTTGTTTGAGAATACAAAAAAATCATCAACATATAAGGCTACAATAGTTAAACAATTTTTGTTCTGTTTGATGTAGATACAATGTTCTAACTCAGATCTTTTATAATTTAATTCTGTGAGAACCTTATCTACATTCTCATACCACACTCGTGAAGACTGTTTGAGCCCATAGATAGCTTTTTTTAGTTTACATACTTTGTCTTTACAATCAGATATTTCAAAAGCTTCTGGCTGTCTCATATACAAATTTTCAGTTAAAACACCATTTAAAAAAGCTGTCATAATGTCATAATGACTAATGGTCAAATCTAATTGTACTGATAAAGCAATTAATAATCTTAATGTGCTGTGCCTTACTACTGGCGAGAAAGTTTCATCATAGTCAATACCAAACCTTTGTGAATAGCCTTTGGCTACTAGTCTTGCACGATAACGTACACTGCCATCAATGCTTTTCTTCTTCTTATAGACCCACTTGCAGTCTATAATATTTGCACCATCAGGAACTTTTATGATTTCCCATGCTTCATTGTCAATGAATGATTGGTATTCGTCTTTCATCGCCTGTCGCCACTGTTCTTTTTCAGATCCTGACAAAGCCTCCTTCACATTAATTGGTTCCATGTCCATGTCACCTGACATACATACATAAGAGACAAAATCATCAAAATTTTTAGGTTTTGGTACTCTGCTGGAACTTCTGACTGCCCCTGGTGTTTCATCCATAGTCTGACTTTCAATGATTTCATTTGGTACATAGTCACTATCACTGCTTGGATTTTCATCTGAAATTTCCTCTTCATCCACAACTGAACTGTACTCTGAATTATTGCTGCTATCAGTACTTTCTGAGATGATTATTTCAGTAGTAGCAGGATCCCCCACTGGTTCAGAGTTTACTATAATGGGAACTTCTCCTGACTTTTCCATTATCACAACATCTCTGCTTGTAGAAATAGAACCAACTTCTGGATCATAGACTCGGTATCCTTTGACATTCTCACCAAAACCGATTAAAATCATTTTTCTTGATTTCTTCTGCCACTTTGTTCTATTTGCTTTGGGCACATGGACCATTGCAATACTGCCAAAAATTCTGATATTTGCAATGTTAGGTTTTTTACCATTCCAAAGTTCATATGGAGTTTTATCACCACCTAATCCAGCAGCTACTGACCTATTTTTCAAATAGATTGCGGTATTTACAGCCTCTGCCCAGAACTTCATTTCTAATTCAGCATCAAACAGTAAACATTCAGCTTTTTCTACTACAGAGCGGTTCATTCTTTCTAGAACTCCATTCTGCTCTGGGGTGTGAGGGTTCGTCTTCTGATGTACAATACCATTTTTAATTAGAAACTGCTCCATTTCCTTACTACAAAATTCGCCGCCATTGTCGGACCTTAGAATTTTCATTTTGTGTCCCTTCTGGTTTTGAACCATGGCATCAAATTCCTTGAATTTCTCAAAAACTTCAGACTTATATTTTAAGAAATAAACAAAAGTCATTTTACTAAAGTCATCCTCAAATAGTAAGAAATACTTGGAGCCTCCAATTGATGTATTTTCCATTGGGCCGCAAACATCTGTGTGCACAAGTTCTAGCAAAGAACTTGCTCTTGTACCCTGATGCTTGAATGGATGTCGTGATTGTTTCCCTTGGCAACAGACGATGCACCTGTTTGTAGTGTCAGTTTTTGTCTTGAAGATCATACCTTCAACAGCACCTGATTGCATTTTACATAAATCCTTGTGATTTACATGCCCTAATCTGCGATGCCATATTTCACTATTGGCACTTGCTGCTGTTGATGATGATAACAAACACTGGTGCTCCTTTTTAACTCGTAACTTGTAAACATTGTTAACCAAGTCTGCAATAGCCATACTAACACATTGTCTTTGTTGTAGATTTTACAGCAATTCTCTTCAAAATTAACTTTATTCCCATTATTGATTAACTGGCTTACTGAGAGAAGATTAGTCATCAACTCTGGAACATACATAACATTTGTTATTGTTATGGTACGGCTATTTTGATTAACAAAAGTCACAATGTCTATATCGCCCACGCACGAAACACGAAGACTTTGATTGTTGGCTGTTACAATATCTTGTAACTCAACATTTTTTGAAACACTCTTCAACCAATCAAGGATAACGGTAAGATGTCCGCTCGCCCCAGAATCCACAAACCATTCAGTCTTATTGAACTGCCCACTTAAAAATACGGCACTGAATGCATTTGAAGTCCTGTTTCCCACATGTTTGGAGGGATTTGGACATTTCGTTCTATAATGTCCGGTTTGTTTGCATCTGAAACACTTCACATTTTTTAGGTTATTGTCTTTGACATTTCCTTGCACTTGCACAGAACCCTGCATATTTGAACTGCCTGCAGTGTTGCCGCTGCTGCTATATCTATTGTTCTGGTGCCTATGGTTTCCGATGATAAAAGCGCCACCTGTATTTTTGTCCGCCGGTTCCATGTCTAACAGCTTGGTCTTGATGCTGTCTATTGTCAACTCGATCCCGGAATGTTCTATGGCCATTATCATCGGAGCGAACTTGTCTGGCAAACCAGCTAACAAAAGTGAACCAACCCATTTATCGTCAATCTCAAAACCTGTACCTTTCAACTTCTGAGCAGTCTCTATGAGCTGAGTGACGTAGGACTCCATAGTATCACAACTCTCAAGTCTAGTTGAAATTAGCACTCGCAACAGGCTGATTTTTCGACAAAATCCTTTATCATCAAATAACTTTTCCAGCTTGGTCCATAAGTCTTTTGTAGATGTTGCGTCTTTGAGATGAACAAACAATGATGGATCGATTGTTAAAATCAACTTGGCCTTGGCTTTTCCGTCTTTCACTGTGTCTTCTTCACTGCCGTCTAAACAGCCTTCCAGGTCATCCAACACTAGCATATTCTGCACTGCGAATGACCAGTCACTGTAGTTTTCTCGGCCTCTGAGCTTCGGAACACTTGATAAGAAATTCATCGCCATTTTCAGTCCTGAGATACCTTGAACTTTTTAATTTACACACTGAAGCACGTGTCATCAGGGTGTCTGAGCCCATAACCTATTAATCAAGAATTAAAAGACATGCGTTCGTGTACACTGTTCAGTCTCGACTAACTTTTATTGACACAAAGTATAAAACATACAGAACATAAATAAAAGTGACAGGAACAAAATAGACAGGTTGATATATACTACCAACATAACTGATGTGGCAATGTTGCCATATTAAATATAACACAACTCTAGTTTTGGTGTCATAAAATAACATATTATACTACTTGGTCATATGGGTATAACCCACTCAGATGACTACTGCACTCGCCTTCGGCTCGTACTGCAACTTTCATCTTCGTGGGTAATAGCCATCATTATGCTCTCGATGTATAATATATACTAATTATTCAATGAAAAATGGTGGATATAGGTGCCTACATTTTAAATTTCATTGTTTACAGATACTTCATTTTGAACTATCTTTAGCTAGGTATGCTATAAACAAAGTAATCGCGGTACTGCAACAACTTTAATATTATTCCTATAGGCATTATCAATATTAAAAACATAATTATTATAAATGGTTATGGGCTGGCTTGAATTTGTAGTTGGATCAGGGTACTTTCTGTTTGACAGAACCGTTTAAACAGATATGACAAATCAACATATAATATTATTATGTCATCAACAACAATACCTGGCCTATTTCGCAACCAGTGAAATTAATTCAAAATTGTCAGGTTTATATAATTTATGGTGTGAAATTTTCTTACCGAATACCACACAAGCGTAAATTAGTCCTGGAAATGTTTTGAGCTCTTGTGATATTATATGTGAAAATTTTCAGGGCGTGAGTATAGGTATAGTATAGATAGGGATATATTTTTTTTTAGACAATTATGGCTGAATTACTGGAACTCCAAAATAAGTTGGTATCGATGAAGTGCTGCCTGTGCAACAATTTTCTATCAGTGCCACCCATAATGGTGCTCTCTAAAAATGGAAAGCAATCGAAATGTGGAAGGTGTAAAAACAACAATGAGAAACCATCGATTTGTAGAAATTTCACTTTTGAGAATGTTGCGATGGACTTCTCATTTCCTTGCATATACAAAGATTGCAATGAAATGATTCCGTGGAAAGAGGTGGAAAGTCATGAAGACGCTTGTGATAAAAAGACGATTAAATGTCCAATTTATTACCAAAAATGCGAAGGAATTTTTCAGGTGCGAAACTTGGAGGAGCACTGTAAACGTTATCATGAGAAGAATATTTATTATGAAACTTTCAATTATTCAATAAAGGCCTCTGCAACTATGATAAGTTTTGTTCTATACGATAATTACCAGTTCATTACAACAATTGCAACACATAATGGAATATCAGAGATAAATGTTGCTTTTTTGAAAAAAATCAATGATGTTTTCACATACGATTTGCAACTAATCAGCACACGAAATGATACTTTTGTCACGTATAAGAATCAGCCAACCAGCAAATATGATGAGAGAAATCACCATCATAGATGTATAATATATTCTGAATGTGAAAGGATGAATGGCTATCCTCATGCAGAAGTAAGAGACAATGCTCCTGTTGATATTTTGTTCAAGAAAGTCGTTCTTGTTGCCGTGAAATCTCTTTTTGGTGATATTTCCAGATACAGAATAAAAATCGTTCCGAATAAGGAATATAGGAATAACAACAAAGAAACATCTAGCGACACTGCAAAAATAGAAAATCCTAAGAATGAAGTGAACATCGTAGATGAATGTTTGGAAAAGCTTAAAAGGCAATTTCTTTGTCCCATATGTATGGAGTACATGGTTGATAAAATCTATAACTGCGAAAAAGGACATGTATTGTGCAAAAACTGCAAAGTCCAGCTGACTGAATGTCCTTCTTGTAGAATAAAACTTGGAGAAGCAAGATGTTTCCCTCTGGAAAATTTGGCAGATGAAGTAGTGCTCGCTTGTCTATATTCCAAAAATGGTTGTGAATTCACTGAAAAACTAAAATTGCTCTCTCAACACGAAAAAGAATGTGTACATAAACAGGATTGAATTGATCCTGATAATGAATCATTATTTGAGTTGCATTTTTCAAGTTACAGGTGGTTAGTTTTTAACAGGGTAAAGGCGGATTTATGCACACCGCTTTTTCATTAATCTGTAATTTCACAATCATTAACTATTTCACTAATAAGTTGAAACTTGGTATTCCCGTTCATTCATTTATGCATCTAAATTGAATTTTATCTTTCATTAACTATTCGCTAAAAGATGACCAACTTTTATCTCTTAACGACAAATACAAATAAAACTGTGACTTGCGCAGGCGCGATTTTGTCAGAAGTCAGACAAACAATTTCTTCCTCTTCTTTTGCCAAAATGACGTTGAAATTTCTGAAAATTCTAGTCGTATGTTCAAATTAGACTTTGGAAACAATATGAATGATTGATTCTTATTGTAATTATGTGATCACTGAATGTTATAACACAAATATTTTCGTCGGGCTATGTACGATGAGGACTATGTTTTGACCAAGAAGAAGAGTTCAAAATTAAAAAGTGGTGGTGCATAAAGGTATCATAGTCCTTAAATAAAAATAAACTTAATGACACTTAATGAAAGCAACAGATAAATGAAAAAGCGTTGTGCATAAATCCACCTTTAGCAGGAATTAATTCATGTGAATTAAGTCAGTGGTTCAATTCATGATTTAGTTCAAATGACTTATTTTACTTTCAATTCAAACTAGTTTAAGCCGAAATATCCTATGGCATCTGACATTTTCTAAGAGCTGCTTTACAGTTTACAGCAATTTTTCATAGGTCGCGTGCACGATGACATTGAAACACAACCTCACTTTTTTTATTTGTTTACAGAGGAATCAAAAGATTGAAATAGTTTTTCACTACGAATCGTGTTTTTTGCGCTATTCATTAATTCAAGCATGCATTCACATTGTGTTGTTGTACAATGCACAAAAAATGCAGCGAGAGACGAATAAAGAGTATGATTTTTCAAGTGAATAGTGATCTCACATAGTTTTCATTAGTAAATTTTGTCATTTCTTATTAAAATTCCTTCTGCCACATCTACAATAGAAGGTGATACTGCTAATAGATTGAAAATGTCTACAACACACAGACGATCATATTTCGTCAGCATGTCAGACCAGTCCTCCCGTTTGATTGCATTCTTTTAGAAATTTCACGAGCATTTCTATTACCTCCTATTCCAGAAAGAATCCAGATGAGAAATTACGAAATCTCAAAATGAAAACTATATGTGAGTGACTATAGTAGGTACTCACTTTTAAATCATAATGTACCAACCGGATTTCTTCGTCTCTCGCTGTATTTTTTGTGCATTGTACAACAGCTTAATGTGATGGCATGCCCGAATTAATGAATAGCCGAAAAATACGATTCGTATGCCAAAATAATTCTGGAAAACTATCTCAATCATTTGTAAACAAATAAGAAAAGTGAGGATGTGTTTCAATGTTTCACCTCCGTTCTTGCACGCAACCCATTGCATGCAATCAATTGCTCCAATTCATATTTCCAGCAAAAATAATATGTAGACTATGTAGACAATGTCCTCTTATCATAAATTCTGTGTATTACTTTTTACTGAGTTTCGAGTTGGGTAGGAGAAACCATGAGAACAGTAACATCCAATGTGCATCTAATGATGCATAAATTGAATGCATGACATTCTGACAATCTATCATTTTATCACTAGAGTTGCATCAGCAATATAAACTCTCGGAATATGAACAGGTCTGGAACAATTCCTTGTTGTCCAAAATGACCCTAATAATGCGCGCGATGGAAATTGTTGCTTTTTTTTGTAAAATTGCGAACTATATAGCGCCTCTGATGAAGATTCTGAATAAGTTATAACTTGCATTAGTATTTATAAATTTTCGATCAATCAATAGTTTCAGTTTGCTTTGCAAAAATTGCATGTTTTTTTATGTTATGCTTTGAGTTTTTTAAGAAAAATAAAAATGTACTTTTTTATTACGTTTTTTTTTCCATTTTGTTTAGCTAAATAAACAATATTTTTTTCTCAAGTGAATTTATTCAAAATAGTCCGAATTAATTCAAAAAGTCGGTCTTTCTTTACATTTTCATGAAAGTCATGACTTATATTCCACCCTTTGTTTTAACTAGAAATATAAGTTCAGCGTCTTCACTTTTATTTTGAGCCCTTCATTATCTCTTCTGTTGATATAGTTGAAAACGTGATATGAAAAAACAGTTGCTTTCATATACAGTGTGGACACTTTAACTGGAATAAATTTGTTACCGGGGAGGTTAATATTTTTTCTAAAAATTCTTGGCATACGTCCACGATTTAATGTTTATACCTACCTTTTGCAGCAATATCGGGAATATATGTCTCCAGGGGTAGGTGAAACCATCCCCAACATGATTTCTTCAAATATAACCCTACGGCTTGTGACCACTCATTGGGAAGCTGGTGGAAAGAGGAATCTCTTCACGCACAAAAAAGTTATGACTTTTCAAAAGACTCAAAAAAAATGTAGGTGGCGCCACCCCCACGAAAGAGACAAACTATCATAAAATTTGATATTTTCATTGACATATACCCCTAGATACCAAATTTCATTCCAATATCTCAATTATTTTGAAAACTATTAACAAAAAACAAAAATAAGAATTCAACTTTGACACGCTTTTCTGCTTATTTTGACGTCAGCAACATGCTTCTGAATTTTCTACACGTACTCAAGAAAGACCCTGTATAATTACCACCTACTCATTTGTCATTATTTGATTTTCAAAGATGAGCATCCATTATACGTCCACAAATAAACATCCACTGTACGTTTAGAGTGGTGTCCTCGAAACATCCATTGGACGTCCATCGGACGTTTAACGTCCAAATTGGTACGTTCAATGGATGCTTAGATATCGACATCCATTTTGAGTACTAAAAATAGCATTCATTGTACGTCCGAATATAGACATTCACTGTACGTCCAAAGTGGTGTCCTTAGGACACCCAGTGGACGTCTATTGGACGTTAGACGTCCATTCAAGTACTATCATAAGTGGACGTACATTGTACGTACATTCGACATACATGTGCTGTG